>CABFWB010002303.1:22699-53115 GCA_902151455.1 Timema bartmani | reverse complement strand
CCCCCCTGAAATTATTGGCTGGCTACGGCCTTGCATCTACATACCATAATCTGCATAAAATATTAAAATAAACTAAAGGGATGTGAAGAAGAGAATTAAAACTGATATATTCTGCAATAATATAATTTGTGTTCTACTTACATTGAGTTGATACTCCCGGATACAATCACCAAGATTCGATACAGTATTCTGCCAGCATGGCGGAAGCGAAGGCGTGGCAGTTCCAACACACGTCTAAACCCTTGAACTCCAAGTTGAAGAAAGGCCTGACTATCGTTGGTTCTATGTCGCAAACTACGAGCTCTGCTCCCCTAGCGGACTTCCTTGGTAATTCTTTCTCCACCTTTCCAACCCCGCCCTTTCCTTCCTTTCTCCTCTTTTCATGCCCATTTTTGGTCTTGTTCAAGAGTCAGAGAGAAAAGTATATAACGAGTGGCTTCTGGGTTCACAAACCGAACTTCATCATATTATATCCTCGGATGAGGAACCTCTGCTGCAGCACCTGAAGGATATACGCATGGTCTTGATGTTTGAGTAGTGGGTCTCACTGACTCGATGCCGAGGGAATCTCATCTGATGTTTCAAGATGTTTAGCATATCCTCGAAGGAGGCACCTCTGCCGCAGCACCTGAAAGAGATACAGGTGGTCTTGTTGTTTGAGTCGTGGGTCTTACCGACTCGACGTCGAGGTAATCTCGTCTGTTGTTCCAAGTATTCGGTTATTTTCCAAGTCCTTCAGACTTGTTGAGTTAGTCCATATGACTGTAAGTTTTTATTAATCAAAGTGGCTATGAGATTAGTCCCACGTCCATCAGACGTCAGAGTGACTATGTTTAGTTTTTATTAGTCAAAGTGGCTATGATATTAGTCCCACGTCCATCAGACACGATGTTTTTAGTCAGAGTGACTAAGTTTAGTTTTTGAGTCTAGCTGACTTAATTTTCTGTTAGTCAGAAATTTTGACTACATATTTTTACTATATTTTTATGATATAGCTTAAATACAGGAGTCTTGAGCTCTATATGTAATAGGAACCTTGCTTAAAGCTTCCTCTTCTCCACGAGTTCATTGTTCAATATTAAGTCCATATGACTTCACAATATCCCATGACGCCGTGGACGTCATGCTCAGATATTCATATTTTTGTATGGCTACAAGCAGGTTGTCTAACGCCTTTACATGATGACCTAGTTAGGTCAGTATCTCACAGCACTCTAGTTGGCATCTCTTATTCTGTGTTATTATTTTGGGTGCGCAAAGTGCGGAACATGGCTAAGTTTGTATGGTTGCCTGCACAAATAGTATTTTCTTTCGCCCCTTAGTTGGCGCTTCTTATGATTAAGTATTTAATGTTGGTGTATACTAAACTTGATGTTTACCCCAGGTAGTGGGTAATGACATAAATGTACTATTGAATGCTCTGGCAGTACCCACTGGGAAAGGACCGGCCATAGTACTATTTAGTGTAGACACCTGGTTGCCTTTTAGCCATTTGCTGATGTAATGGACAGTCCGTCCTCTTACAATATATTATTGATCTCTGAAACAGTTATTTATTACAAGCCAAGCCAGTTAGCTAGGCCGAGCTTAGGTTAGTAACTCTAAAATTATAAGATATGTTGTCAAATCTTTATTTGTATTTAATTCACCATGCTTTCTGTTTAGACCCTTCTGGTGGAAGTCAGGCGCTAGCCCGGCTGTTTTGGCGTCCAATACTCTGTATCTACTTAACTTCCTTTTGACTGTTGCCGTGTTGTCTTGGACACATATTCTCCCGAGCCACGGGAAATTCCTATAACTTTGGCATTGTTAAACCCTATCTTATATCCCAGTGTTAAACTTAATATTTTTAATTTAAGAATTACTTGTTTTCCTTTGCCTATTTAACGGACATTAATCACTGTTACTTCTTTGGTCCAACTTTCAATTTTCTTTATCAATTGTAACCCGATATAAACCTTTATGTTATTGTATAATAAATATATTATTGTTACCTATTCAATTCTTTCACTGTCATAAAAAATGTACCTATCTTTAAACCTATATATATTAGATATCATATTCTGAAAATTGAAAAACTGAAGTAATTACCATTAATATAGCTCTGGCTATTTACTCTTAATCTATATATATTACCCAATAACTACACTTCGGTAGACTTGAACTGAATGTCGATTAAATCTGAGAGTTGTTGGAAAGAAATGAAGAAGATGAGTTCTTTCCCCGACATTAGCTCACTGATGAAGAACCAGAAACTGTTATGGAGCAACAAATTGATGAAGATGACGAACAGCCTGCAGATCCAGAAGAAGATGTGGAAGCCGGTCCTGTGGAAGAACAAGTAGCAGAGCTAGCACCAAGGAATACAGAATACGTTCAACTGGGACCTTTTGTCTATGGACGGAATGGGTTCCCTTGGAGCTGTATACGTGCAAGCAGACGAGGTAGGCCTCTTGCACAAAATGTATTAATAACTAGACTGGGACCCAAACAAGGGGCAGAAAATGTTAAGGAACCAATAGAAGCATGAAGTATCTTATTCAGGGGAAATATTTTGAATAAAATATCTACTCATACAAATGAAAAAATTGAAAGGAACTATGTAAAGTATTCTTATGACAACTATACTGTTAGACCAACTAATGTTGTAGAAATCAAATCTTTGTTTGGTTTGTTTTATTTGGCTGGCCTTTTACGAAGTGGTAGTCTAAATGTAGACGAGTTATAATCACACATTTATGGTAATGGTTTATTCAGGGCGACCATATAAATGAAACGTTTTCTCTTTTTGACAGATTGCTTACGATTTGATGGTAAGACAACTAGACCAAGAAGGGTAGTAGTTGATAAATTTACCCATATTAGGGATATTGGGAATATCTTCATTACCGATTGTAGAAAGTATTATTCACCTAGTGCACACGTAAAGATAGACGAGCAATTGGTTTCAACCAAAGTCCGTTGCCCTTGCCTTATGTACATGCCCAATAAACCGGGCAAATACGGTATCAAGGTAATCATGATGAATGGTGATAAAACTTACTATATGTGTGATGCAATACCTTACACAGTACAAATCAATGATCACCCACGTAACGAGCTGATACCAGAGTATTACGTGCGTAAGCTAAGTGAAACCATATCAGGCTCCAAACGAAATATAACTTGTGATAAATGGTTTACCACTATTCCATTTGTTGGCCGCATGCTGAAGGACCATAATTTGGCGATGGTAGGCACACTAAACAAAAAAAGCCAGAAATTCCTCCCATGTTTTTTCAGGAGAGAGCCATCAATGCTCCTGTTTTGGGTTTGACAAAACCAAAATCCTTATTTCATACTTTCCCAAAAAGAAAAAGAATGTCGTATTAGTATCATCCATGCACCACGATGACGGAATTGATAATGAAACAGGAAAGCCAGATATAATGATAGCGTACAACAAAAATAAAGGAGGAAATGGCTGTTTTGGCAAACTATGTGCTACATTTACGAAAACTTACCTGTAAATATTGCAGAAAGCCTATGTGTTTGGAACATTGGGCAATGTTGTGCCAGGATTGTGCTAAGTGAGCTATTCTATATAAAAAATACTCTAAAGAAACTTTATATATATATGATTCCTAATTTTCATATTATATTTTAAATTTAAATTATTCCTTACTTAAAACAGCAACTATCTTTAATATATTTTACCATGATGAAGAAATAATATATAGCTATAATAGGCCTAAATTATGCATACTAAACGAAAAAATTAAAAAATAATTGTTTGTATTATTTTAATGACCTTTTTCTAACTGGGGTATGCCATAACCCGCCTTACCATTTAGGGCCAAAATATTCACCCTACCATTGTTGGGTTAACACTAATCTTTGTGATATATAATTTTTATGATCCCGAATCTAGTAACATGCTTGCCATTTTCTGTGTTTCATTTCCTGCAACTTTCACCATAAATGTTTGCAACAATGTCTAATCCTTTTCACTTTTTCTTTCAGCTGTATTTCTATCACCCCTTTCAGACTGTGTCAAATCGTTGCACACAATGGTATAATTACCCTTACTGCAAATTAAATATTTTATCATAGCCTTACTGTACACTTTTTGGCACTGTGACCGGATTTTAGACAATGAAAGCAAACCCCTTTATTTTTCAACACTTCTCACTTCTGCTCTGGAGTTATTGTTTGTTTTTTTTTGTTTTTTTTTCTTTGAAGCAATCTTGTGACGGATCTGTTCCCCTGTCACACCAAATTCAAGCCTTTCACCACTTTTTTCCTTCACCTGAGAAAATGACTGCTGTTGTAGGCAACTTCCTATAGTTCTGTGTTTCTGCACCACAATCACCAAAAAAACTAGTAGGTGCAAGAGTGATTAGCTCCGGACTTTCTACTTCTTGTCTCAAAAATCCCAGAAGATTCTCCTGATGGCTTGATTGAACACCTTGTTTGCTTGATTGTGAAGTGAGAAACCTTTCTCATACTTTGATAACGTCATCTGGTAATGCTGACTCCACAAGTGGATAGAGCATTGCAGCATATTTATCACTAGTTATACCTAATGAATCTAGTTCCCTTAGTTGTGATCTTAACCTATCAAATAGGCTGCGCAAGCTGACATCGTTTAACATGGAAGTCCTTTGTAATACTAACTGAAACAGCTCCCGTGCATGGATTTCAATGATATGTTCATCCCATGTGAACCTTGCCTTTAGTTGCTCTATAGCCTTCTGATAATTGGCTGCAGATGTTAGGAAACACTCCAATTGTTCTCGAGCTGGTGATCCAGAAGTGGTGATTTGACAAAGGTATTGTGTTACACCCCACTCTACTACCTTTTATTTACGACCACAAATAATATGAAAGGGAGTAGGAGTAAGCTAGGGAACATATCAAAAGATAAATCATTTGCAAGATTTAATAGCAACAATATGACTGGTTTATTCAAAGCAAAAACAGCAGAGCAGAAAAACTTTACATGGTCTCAAAAATCAAACTGAGGTATGTTGAAAATCAAAAATAAACAATAACTTCATATATTATTTAGCGCAGTTAAACAGAGGGAATGTTACAAAACACGTAATCTATCCTACAATCAAATGGGTCAGTCTTGAAGAGACAGAACAACCCATAATGTTGATTTTAGTACAAACAATTATTGCAAATATCCACCAGGATATTATTTGATGAATAAATAAGAGCCTTATGGGCATCTTTAAAATGTTACCAAAGTGTCTGGTTCACACCAATGAACTTATACAATATACTTTTATCATTTTAGAAAAAATTCTAAACAAGTTGAAGGTAAGAAGTGGATTTGATTTATAATATAAGACTTAGATATAGTACTTAAAAATCTATAGAAAGAGTTGATTGATACATTTTGTTAAGTTGGTTGATATAAAACAAAATTGTATATCAAAAAGTATAATTATGTTAAATTTATATTGCTAACATATTTTCAAAATAGTGAACATAAAACATTTAATAAAAATTATTCATCATCAATTTAGCAGTATACCGAGTGATGAAAACTCTAAAATACATTAAACACGTTAAAAATGTTTCAAGCCTTACAAATAACAAAAGAGATTAAAATACAATGTTTAGTACATGTGAATTCATATTTCAAATTATAAAAATGTTTAGGTAAAAAGTTAACATCTGGAAAAATATTAAGATTAATTGGTTGAGTATTATTATACAACGACTTTAGAAAATTAATATTTGATAAAACTATGCCAAAGTATAGATAAGTAATAGAGTTGACAAGCACAAAATTTTAATTTATAGGTTAACCAGTTTGGAAAGAATATAACTGATGTGGAGAATTTTGTAATATTCTAAGTCTTATCTTATATTTTTTGTTCCGTTACTCCTTTTTGCATTTCCAGCGTTAGAAGACGCTGGAATACACAATCCGACATGTTTCGACGCATTGGTGTCATAATCGTGGTAACTCTAAAACGACATTAAAGAAGCATGAAGACACGATAATATTAAGTAGCTACAATAAATGAGAAATACTGTTGCCCAATAATAAATACGTAAAAAGAAATAAGAATTATTAAACAGACAAACTTACATAGGTCGTTGTGAATTACACAAAGTGTTGGTACGATGATGAGATGTTAGCTGCTTTGGATGGGGTTTCGAGAAAATAAATGTGAATAAAAACAAAAGACTAATGATAAGCGAGCTATACAAGGTAAAGTTTTAGATGACCATGATAGAGTAGTGTTAGGTATAGAAACTGCTATAGATATCAGTTGGCGTGAAGAGTGATCTATGGAATCAAGGATAGATAGCATTAAGGTGCTGGATGAAAGGAATGAAAAGGAACTAATATTCTCGACTTCGGCTCAGACGGGTCATATTCTACGATGGAAGGTAGAACAGGATAAATAGGGTTACAGGATTTTAATGTTTTTAGGTAGATGCTTTAATGTATTAACAAGAATTTGATTTGAGAATTGTAATTGTTCGTTAAGAATTGATTTATTGTTTAATAAAGCTGCTTGAATGAAAAAATTTCAGCTGTGTTTAATTTAGTAGATTTATGAGATAGGTGAAGAGGATTCATACATTGTTCAATTGGTGTGTGTTGATAATTGGTGTTTTTTAGATGGTCTGCAAATTTAGATTTGGTTCTATTATATTTAAAATCAGAGATGTGCTCTTAATAACGAACCTTGAAGCTACGTCCCATCTAACCAATGTATATAATGTTGCATTCACAAGTGATTTTATAGATACCATTTTTATTTAAATTGCTATTACTAAGATGTTTAGGACTATGCAATTTGGCTGCACGAATTTGTACCACAGATGGCTGAAATAACCGCCCTCCTCCCCACTCTTTTAGGGAACACGGTACGTTGAAAATGGACTCCAGACATGGACACGGGTTTCCAAATCTTAAAATATGCCTTTACTCACATACCGCTACTAAGTAGCTCTTACCCATTCCAAAACCTACACTCTCCAAACAGATGCCATTGGGATAGGTCTAGGTGCCGTACTATTTCAAGAGGACAGCAATGGGAAAAGTATCATCAAATCACGCCAGTGCTATGCTAAACCTAACAGATCAGTAGTGTCACAGCAATGAGCAGGAATGTCTCGCCATTTTCTGGGCTATAAAACGATTTTGGCACTATTTGGGGGATCTCTGTCCCCCTCACCACGCCAGTTGAGTGCCGAGGCTACCTACCTTTCCCCCTTTCTACTGTTCAATGCAACATCTGAGTGCCGATGTTACCTCTTATCTCCCCTCACCCCGCTATTTGAGTACTGAATCTGTCCTTTCTTACCCCTCCCTCTCACCGCACTAGCTGAGTGCCAAAGCTACCTCCCTCTCACCACTCACCCTCACAACACCAGGTGAGTGTAGAGGTTACCCCTTCTCCCACTTCGCCCCCTCAATGCACCATCTGAGGTTCGATAGTACCCCTTCGCCCCCTTCATCTTTCCCTCACCACACCAACTAAATGCCAAGAGTACCCCTTCGTGCGTTCGAATCCCTGTCGTACAACGGCCTGACGCTTTAGATCGTGAGGTGGTGCAATAAACCAATTTGAGTTTACCTTATTCAGTGTACAGCTTCTAGAAGTACTTTTTTTACTCTCACTCCACGTAAATGAGGGTGCACTCAACCTTCCAACACATTGGCGTAGAGACGCAGAGGAAGGAAGCATCTTAAAACCCACATTTACGTGGATGTCGGGTGGAAAGAACAACATATGACTGTTCTAACAGACATTAGCGGTGCTAAGAAATAGTTTTACTCGGAAAACCCCCGTCGGAAAAGTGTTGTGTTGGGCTATCATGTGTGGCAACTACAAGGCATGAAGCACTTCCTTTTAGAACTGGACTATTAACTGGCAAAGATCAATATCTTTGCCAGTTAATATCCATGTTGGTACGGCGGATACCTGTCCGTACATCCAACAAATAAAAATTTTTTAGGCTTCTGTCTATAGAGCGGCTACTAATTGTGTATAATCGGAGCTGTGTAAAGTCATTGCTCCCACGGTCAAACCCCTGAGTGTCGACACTGGACTTTCCAAATAGCAAATGTGACAAAAATGGACACGATTAAGTCACACTGGTGAAATATGAGGGTTAATAGCTCTTCATTAGGCTCAATGATACCCCCCGAATACACTAGCTGGCCGAGTTAGGGCTTTGACATTAACAGTAACTTCCCGGAGTCACNCCCCCCCAATCCGCCTAGCCGAGGTAGAGCTGTGACCGAATTAATACTTTGTTTGACCACCGTCAACCAGGGACGCGTGTGAGCGCGCTAATCACAAAAAAAAAACACGCCATCGTCGAGGAAGGATTACACTCCCCCAACACCAAATCCTCGCCAGGTATTAGATCCAAAGAGGGCCTACCAAATGTGACACACATAAAATCAAATGAGGCACACATTAAAAATCAAATGGGCACACATACAATCAAATGGAGCCACACATAAAATAAAATATGCAAAATTGAACCCGAACAGTGCAATTGCTGGTCAATAATCAGGCGAGTTTGAACATGATTGCCTTACAATAATTTACCTATATGAACAATCGGAAACGTCAAAGTTAGGGTTAATTACCTCAGGATTACGACACACACATCACAACAATTTATTTATCTGAACAATCGATTCCGAGAGCCCAAGGCTAGGAGCAATGACACACACCATTAAGTCACTGGAAAAAACCCCAATGGCAAAAGGTGTTTTAACCTGGTGAGCGGAAATGGGGAGTGGGGAAAACCATTTAGGGAAAACCACCCCCAGTTCACCCGAGTGAGATTCGGACCTTGATCTACCCATCCTCGGCAGTCTATATTAACACAAGACTAGTGTGTTAGCTAACTACGCCACAGAGGTGGGTAATAATGTCGTTCTTGATAGTTAAAATTATTCTTTAATACTTTAACTTAATAACCCTGTCAAATGATATATTGTTCGCAGTAATCTCTAAGCTATCGTCCCCAATCTGTGTTATATAATTGATCAGCGCTCACTTCTAAACCTATTTCCATAATAGTCTCTAATAAAATGTCTGCATTTCTTGCAACAGCTCCTTACTATGGCCCATCAAAGCTAAACCATCTGTATATCCTAATATCTTCACCATACCATTTAGTGTCAATCCTTCCTTACTCACTTTCATTAAGCCCTACTAAAGTGTTACGGTTTATTTTGTGATAATTGGTATTTATAGCCCCGTGATCGAGCGCCAATCATTAAGATACGGAATTACTCTGCCCCGCGATTGGGAACCAATTAAAGTGATACCGTTTAATTAGCTGATAGTTTGCTCTGTGATCGAGCACTAATTAAAGCGGTACGGAATTATTATGTGATATTTTAATTGAATAAATAAGACCTTTAATGTTGTACACGATTTATTAAAGTGATTCTATCTTCGGCATTGAAGATATATGTTTATATGATACAATTTAGGTGAACTACAGATTATTTCTCTGTAACATTACACGTTCCGTGTTATGAGTACCGTGCTGTTTATATTTATGTGACTACTCTCTATTTCCTACTGGCACTGTTTTAACGAGCCGCGTAATGAATCGACTTATGGATTCATACGCACAAACAGCTTATATGTGACCTATCCCTTGCCCCTTGAAACTCTCGTGGGTAGAGGGAGCTAGCGTCACTTGCTTTTTTAGTAAACACTACGGAGTTGCTTTATGAAAGAAAAAAATAAGTTTTAATGGTGCAATCCTTCGACATTATTTCTGAAAAGCGCGTGATTCTCTATGGATGAAGTCTTAAAAGGATCATTTATATATAGCACTTTAAAGAAAATTACACTTCATCCATGACTTTTTTACATATATGAGAGGGGTTCAAGTCAGTATCATTACACTACCCTATCATAATTTAATTCTAGACTAAAAAGTAATGGGGAAAGTACATATTCTTATTTCAACCTATTATGTGTTTTGAAAATATCTGATAAGTGATATTCAAACTGCACCCTGCCAAGCGTGTCAGTCGAACATGACTCGATTAGCTTGACAAGTTTTTTTGGGTATTCCAAACTAAAATTTCATATAGTTCATTTATTTTAACTGAATCGTCAGCCTTTTTAAAATACATGTATAATTGATGGTTCGTCATGTTGTATTCCCACATTTTATTTTTCTAATATTTGTCGAATAGTAAAAATTTGATCCATTGTGGATCTATTTCTTCCTAATCCTCACTGATCATTCCCAATTATTTCCTCTATATAATATAACATCAATCTCATTAAAATCATGTTAGATGAAGTTTTATAACCTGTCGTTAAAAGTGAGATACCTCTATAGTCACTACACACGGTTTAATCTCTCTTTTTGAAAATGGGTAATATAATACCTTCCTTCCATTCTTTTGGTAACACCTCATGGAACATAGTAATTTATGAATTTCTATTACTAATTTTTCGCCACTTTCCTTTATTAACTCTGCTGGAATTGATTCCATACCTGAAGATTTATGGTTATTTAGCTTCCTATTAGCTTCCTTGACTTCTAATAATACTTTGAAATGGGACTAGTGGTTCAGCAGTATGGATTTCGACACCCTCACCCAGTTCGAATTCTTAGTAAACGTTCAAAATATGCTTAAACTGGTCGTTTCATCTACTAAAAACCTCGTTCGTATCTGCCATCAGGCTACCATTATAATCTTTTTACTAAATTGGCCCTAGCCTGGTAACTTTTCCAATATCCGTTAATACTTAAATAAAGTTCCCTGATATTCTTATTTTTGTTTTGTTTTTCTATCTATATAACGTTATTCTTTAAATACTCTCTATTTTTGTCTTTGAATAAGGCACTGGCCTTCCTTTTTGCATTGCTAAATGTGTTTAAGCTCAATACACTCTAGGACTTTCTAACCAATCTAATTTTGCTTCCTTTATCTCCTATATTACTTTTAAACATTCATTGTCAAATCATGGTTTCTTCCTACTCTTTTTGCAAGGAATTACACGCTTGTCCTGCAGAAAATGAGTGAGGCTTGAGAAAAAGTGTAATTTGTTTTTACTCCAGTTCACCCTAGTAAACATTAATTTAACCCAGCATGAGTGAAGATAGCAAAAAATCTGTTTCTTTCGATACCGATCCGATACCGGAGTGTGAGTACTAATATTAGTGAAAGTATCATAAAAAAAGTATCAAGTAAAAAATACTAGTATCGAAAGGAAAATATCGATATCAGTAAAGTATCGATACTTTCTTCACATCCTTCCCTACACTATTCTTTGCCGTTTTTCTAACAATGTTTGACCATTTCCCACTGTTTCTCTGGATTCGTGGTTTCCTCCCATCCTTTAAACACTCTAGGGCAGCAAGCCTATTTAAAATGTCAATTCGTTATCTATTCCTACATGAACTATTTGTCAGTTTTTCTACATTATATATTTCTAGCTTGCCCACCTGATTTCCCATTTTTGTTATTGACATACGTTCCCTAAGTTTGGCTACTACCAAGTAGTGATCTGAATTGAAATATGCGCCTCTGTATGACATGACATCCAGTAAGCGTGTATGACATATTTTATCTATCAGCAAGTGATCTATTTAATTATGTGTCTTTCCATCTGGGGAGGTCCAAGTATATTTATGAATATCCTTATTGTTGAAGCAAGTACTTCACAATAAGGTTCTATGATGTGGCGAAATTTATCAATCTTATTACATTATAATTAGTGACGTCATGCAAGATTTCCTTTCCTATTGTGGGTCAAAATAAGTCTTCTGTCCCTGTTTTAACATTTGGTAATGTTACATCATACTACCCCCCATATTAATCTTTACGTAGAGGTTTTCCTTACAAGTCATACTACCCACTCCGTATGAAACTTCAAAATTAATAAACTTCCTGCAATAGTAACCTTCTCTATTGTAGTCCAAGGTAGATTCAGTCTATATCAAGAACAATATTAAACAAGATTAAACTCCCCGCCATCACAAACTGTACATGTACTTACCCTTTGTATCTTCTGGCTAGAACAACCTTTCAAGACTGGAGTATACACGTCGCGTCCTAGATTGAAGAGTGGGACGAACAAACCTTGGTGAGCCAGCAACTGATGTTCCTAGCGGACTGGTCGAAGTAATTCTGATGGGACGGACGAAAGACACACTCAACAACTGAACTGCGACTAACCTGCCATCCGGTGGGAAAATTAGTATCAACCGCCAATACATCGCGTGATGTATGTATGTCACAGGTGTACTGGTCAAAAATATCTTTATCAACAATGGTGGACGTGGTCAAGACAGGGCCGCAAATCCTAACTTGATCGATGGACTACGTGCTGCTCTGTGTTCATTGAAATGGCCGATGGGACGTCAACGACTAATATGGAGACCCCCCCTCCCTTCCAACCCCAAGCTACTAGTAGCACTATATAACCTAGCGATTCGGAAGACAAATGGACTATCATAATCGACGCCGTCTGGAGAAGTCCTGTCCTGGACTTGGACATTTACAGGATGATTACGTATTTTCTATATTTATATTGATTGATATTATTTTAATAGACTTGAACTATGACTTGTTCAAATTTGAATTATAAAGTAAAGTAGGTTTTGGAATAATCCGGAATAGGCATCGTAAAATAATAACTAAAAGTGTTTTAGTTTATAAAATTTAATTTTGTTATGAGACACCTAATTTTTTTGGCGCCACTTGGGCGCTAGTGTCTGTTATGTCACTTGATAGTTTTAGATTGCCACATTAATGAACTAATTTTTGCTAGAAGTATTTAATTTGAATAGTCCGAATATTGTAATAAATGTAAACTCCCTTTTTGACGATGTTTCCTTATTTGATTATTATTTGAATTATATGTTAAAGTAACGTAAGATTTTGCTGATTGATTGATTTAGACTTTAATTTTTTTCCAAATTATTTAATAGAAATTACTGGTGGTTTAACTAGGCTTTTTTCGTATGTTATATTATTTATTATTAACAAGTAGGGTACTTGTTAACGTCTCTAGTTGTGTCGACATTTAATAGTCCCACGGGAGTTTGACTTGAGGTCTATAGGCCAAACTCTTGTGTTCTTTGAAATATCTGTCTGATATTAAATTAATAATTTACTTTTTCTAAAATTATTCGGTCTGTATTCACTGTAGTGAACCAGACACTTTTGTAACAATTTAAAAGATGCCCAATAGACACTTTTTTGTAGCCGTTTAAATATCTGGCTCGATATTTATTAAGTGATGATTTGTTCTAATTGTCAACGTTTAAGGTTGTTTTGTCAATATTCACTGTTGTGAAACTGACATGTTGTAGTTTGGTCGAGTTGTTGTTTCTCCCAGACTGACCCAGTTGACTAAAGGATATATTTCATGTTTGGAAACGTTCTCATAATCAAACTCCACTTGATTAATAATATGTTATTATGTATTTGATTTTCAACGCACCTCCAATGGACTTATGAGGCCATGTAACTTAGTGTTTCAACTGTTGTTATCTTGAATAAACCATTCATATTGTTATTTAATTGTTGCTAATGTTTTAGTTTTTTATATCTTACGTAGCTTCTATCCGCTTTCCTTTTAGTCTATTGTGGCCGTAGCTAGCCAGTAATTTCAAGGGGGGTGGGGAGGGTTGGTGGGCACATCTTCAAATTGCCGGAGGCTATAAAAACATTTACAAATATTTAACACCTTTAGAAGCTCTCTGAAATGCTTTTTATGGTAGCACAGTCCCCTAATTTGTACTTGTACCTTAATTTTGAATCATAAATAAAGCTATATATATTTTGTTTATTAAATTTCAGGGGGGGTTAATCAGTAGTAGAGTGGGTGGTAACACTATATTTGTATTAAAGTTACCTATCAAAATTTTCATGTGATAGGCTGGGACCTGGCCAAACAAGTGTTCTAGTCCCTCATAGAAACTATCCTTTACTAGGTAATCTTTGTCTTCTGTAGAGCAATGCACATTAATGATGAGCGTATTATGTCACCTCCCTGCTACCATTATACTTAACATACTATTTAGTGAATTTTATGTTCTTAATTGCTGACATACTCTTTCTGCGGATATGCAAGCTGTTCCAAAAGTATGTGTGTCTGTTACTCCATAACAAAGTATTCGCTAGATTCTACCCTGACTTCTAAAGTATGCAACCTGAGGACGCGCAGTGCCGTGGATGATGAGGACTCATGAGACAGTTTAAATCTATATTGGCCAATTATTTAGCCGAAGACACTCATGACACCAATGACAAAACACTATCAAAATAAAATTCTTGTTGCCAGGCGTGCTTACGTTGGTTACGTCTTGATATAAAGACCAAGGTGGAGGTTGAAAAGGACCTTGAGTTATTTTTCGTAAACCAAAAATATGGTGGTTGGGATGGAGTAGAACTGATATAATATCAACTGGTATAGACTAATTTATGTAAGCCTGCGTGTACTGCAAATCTAAGGAAAATGAACTATTTAATTTCATTCTTAGTTAGATTGGTGGCTATTTTGACTAGGCCTAATATTTAAATAACATACCAAGCTAAACTTATCTTATCAAAAATCCATTGGATACGAAGTTACTCGTTTAACTCTAAATTAAAGAGTCATGCTGTTTTAAAATTAGCGCATAATTCTCAAGCTCATTATTTAATACTATGCAATTTAGTTTGGTCAAGGAAAGAGGAGTGAAAACGCTCTGATCATAAACGGTCGACCGCGAAGACACGCTTATTGTAACGCGAGTTTAGGAAGCAGCCACCAGGTAGCTCTATCTGTGATATTCTGTCAGAGAAAAGTATATTGCAAACTATATCTTAGAGCTTGAACACATCTCTCGGTATGCACTTTTAGGGCGCCAGAAACGTGTTTGATTTTTTTTTTATTTAAGTGTGCAGTAAACTGAGTGAAGTGTACAAGTGTGTAGTGGACAGACTATCTTTAGACCTTGAATGCTCTCTCCTATACACTTTAGGGTGCCAGAAACGTGTTTATTTTATTTATTTAATTGTGCATTAAACTTAGTAAATTGTTCAGGTGTGCAGTGCGCGGACCATTCTGAAACAGCCCTAATTTTTTTTTAACAATTTTAACTAAGCTATTTATGAATTTGGCATTTACACTACTGTATTGATATTACCTAATTTCCAGGCTAGTCAAGTGTGATGATTATCAAACCTATAATTAAGTTAATTCATTTACCATATACTCATGTTTTATATACATGTAGAAGAAACTTAGGAAATCTAAATAAGTTCGCTAAATGGTATAGAAACTTTTGGCGACCAGCTCCACCAATGCCACCTTATTCACATGTATGTCAGATTGGGGATCCTATTTTGAGATATGAAGCTGAACCAGTTATTCAAAGTGAAATCCATTCAGACAGAATCCAAAAGGTAAATGCAAAAATAAAATTATATAGGCTTACCCTTTAAAGGTAACGTATTTGGAATACAGAAGAGAGGATTACTGTTTATTTTGAATGGATCACTAAGAAAATAATCATTGGGAACAGTGCACACCGAGGGCAGGATTTTTTTTTCTATGTCAAATTATTTAAAATGTAATATTTTCTACCATAAATACACACGATGACACTAGCAAATTTACTATTGTAACAATAAACATATTGTGAACAAATTCTAAATAGTTTAAAAAATTCTTAGGAAAAACACCTAATTCACAGAGTAATGTTGTTTATATAGAAATACTCTAGGGGTCCTATTCTGAAGCAGACTTCTATACTCCTATTATTTTAGGCTGTCTTAATCCTTCAATTCCTTTTAGTAAAAAACATCCTAAATGTACAATTGTTAGTAGACTTTTATTTATTCACACATGAAGATTGGTAGAGTTTTTTTTTTAAACATTCATACTGTAAGCCTACACCAAAAAATAATGCTTGATTTGTCATAATCAGAAATTTTCTTAAGTTGTGTGTATAAATCTTTGAAATCATTACATTTCTAATAATTTGAAACAGAAAAAAAAAGAATCTCGCCCTCGGTGCACACGTTTCTCTATTTATTTTTTACTTGTTTGATTTTGACTTAATTTAGTATCCTCCTTCCTATTCGTCTTGTTTCGGCCAGCTATGGAGCATGTTATTTCAATTGTTTTCTTCATTGGGCTTTAACATTTGTTCATTATTCGTGCATTTGTTTTCGGTGCGCATCCTTTCTTTCTTCAGTCCACGTCTTGCATGTTTTCAGCTTGGGCTTTTCCTGAAAACCCTAATATGGTCCAAGTTTCTTCTTAAGAGGGTCACGTTCCTGGATGTCTTCACCTGTGATACCCACTTCTTGCAGATCCTTTTCCACCTCATTGAATCAGGTCCCTTTGGTTTTCTTACTTAGAAAGTAGGAAAAGATCCGTTTTGTCAATCTCTCCGTGCTCATTCGGATAATTTAATCTAGTATCCTAAATATTATTTATTTGATTTCAAAAAGTGTTTGTGTATGTTGAGGGAAGGTGGTTAATCATTAGGAAACAACACCCTCAATCCTCAACACACCCAGTTAGGATTCACACACTTGACTACCCTGTCACGAGAAAATCAAATTAGGTAAACTTAGGGTGACCATAACTGTTCTTTCTAGCCAAACATATCATTCCTACCCCCCTTTACCCCCCCACACACATAAAGGCAAAAAAAAAAATATTTTATAACACACAACAGTAACTTATTAGTGAGAATGAACAATTAGGCCTAATATTTAAACACATATAAAAAGCTGAAAGTAAATCTGTCCAGAAAAGAAAACTCACTTCCAGGTGAGCAGGAAAAATGAAATATGGCAGGAAGGTAGAAGGGTTTGCCCCATATAGGCCAACCAGAAAAATCTAAAAACAAGATATTTCAAAATGGGGCTCCAGGAATTGAGGAGGGTGAATTATAATTTATTTTTTTTAACTTTTTAAATGGGACTGGAAGGTAAAGGGACCACTCCAAATAATTATAAAAGTCTGAATAGCTCATATTTTAAAATGAGACTTCAAGAAATGGGAGGGAAAGGGAAGGAGTATACAGAAAAATAGCGATAAGGAGAATCGTGCATTGGAAACTTTTGAAAAAAAAAACCTTTTTTTGATCAACAAAACTGATTCTAACTATTCAAATTTCAAAAAATATGTATACATATTTTTTCATTTCCTTTAAAAGCTGTTTTAACTGATGAAATTAGATGTGCGCAAGAGTGACACCTTAGACCATGTGGCCACCGAATCAGGTGATTACCATAGTTAGATTGTACAAAGAGGAACTTCAAAAATGTTGGACGGCTTGGTTGCCAGAAGTTTTTTGTTTTTAATTTTGCACCACATCTTATTACTCATTCGGGTTATAGGCTACATTATCTGTATTAATTATTCAAATGTGTTAGGAATTAGGAAGGTGGGAATTAGAGGAAGTGCACCACCATTTGTGTGGAGAGTGGAAAACCGTTTAGGAAAAACCACTCTCAGTGCAACCTAGTGGGATCAAACCTCGATCTCCCCGTCATTGGCAGCCATTCTATTGTAAGAATAGCGCCTTCTTAGACCATGCAGCCACCGAGCCACTGAAGTTGACCGCCATAATTTGATATAGGCCTAGTTTTGATGCGGCTTACCGTTGCAAAGAATGATTCAAATAGCTAGTTGTACAATAAAACAATACCATGTAATGAACAAATAATGGTATAATAATCTGCTTCAGTGGCCACATGGTCTAAGGCATCACTCTTGTGTTGGACTAGAATGCCATTGACAGGGAAATTGGGGTTCAAATCTCGGTCAGATGTACTAAGGGTGGTTTTTCCAAAATGAAAATATGCATTGTGTAAAAGTTTCATGAGGTTACAAATATATTACGTCATAAGTCTCATTCCAATTGTGTGGAAAAGCCAGTAATTTTATGGTGACTGTTATAGTAGTTATGAACAATGTCTGCAAATTCTGAAAGGAATATCTTTTACACAATGTTAAAACCAAATTAAAACATACTATACCTCCTGAAATATTTAAAGTAAAACATGAACAAGTTTTCTTGTTAGAAACTTTTTTATTTTGATTTTGCATAAGTGCAATATGTTTAAGAAATAATAAGAAAAGCTCAAATTTATTTTGAAAAAAACTATGTGCCAATAGCACCCCCCATTAATGTGTGGTAGTGTTTTGAAGTTGAAGAGGGTGTAGTTCACTATACGCTATGTCTGGTCTTGAAGAGCAGAGCAATGTTATACAGTTGTAGTATTGATAACTGAAGCGTTAGTTCATCCCATCCACATCAAAATTGATAATATTGGTTTCACAAAATACAAGGTTCAGTCACTTACACATTCATTATACTCGTCTTCGTTTGTAATTATAGTTTAACAAACAAGGTTTTTTTGTACTTGCTGAGACAATGTTAAAAATTTGAGGATACATTTTATATGCAACTCCAAATTTTAATATACTATGCTTTTTAATTAAGAAACCAGCTACCCATAGAGGTGGTTGGCTGAGCAGTCTAAGATTTTACACTTGTATTTACACTTTGCCACCATTTGTAATATGGCCCAAGTTCGAATTCTGGTCAAATTCACTGGCATTAGTTAAACACTTTAGCACAGTCGGTAGCGTGTGAGCCATCTGAGATAGGGGTCTGAGTTACATTCCTGGGATGGTCTGAGATTTATCTTTGGTAAATTGTCAGATTGGGGACTGGATGTTGTGTTTTCCTAGTATTAAGGTAGTTTGTAAGTCGTGTGTTGATATAATCAGCGTTTTCAAAAAGTACATCTACCTAATACAAAATAATTATCTGAGGTTGATTTAACAAGTTATTTTTGCGTAGTTTCAGGAAAATATTGGTGCACATACTCTTAGCCACTTTTCCTTTAATCCGCTATATTATTGATTTAAATCAGTGTGAGATGCTGAAAGTCCAAACAAAGTCTTCAGGCGTAGCACTTCGTGTAAACATAAATATAAACTTGCTGAGCTTCGAACCAATGAATCCTACTGATGACAGTCCTCTTGGAAAAGCAAAGCACAGTTGTTTGAAATCCATCCAAGAAGCCTCTCTCCAATTGTGAGCCATTATTCTTGTGTTATGGGTTACGGTCATTATTTTGGCCTGGGCCTAAAGAGTGCTAAGAGTGTTTAAGGGTTTAATAATAATTTTTATCAAACATTTGATCATATTATATTTTAATTTCTCCTTATATTTTTAGTTATGATTTAAATATATATGGGATAGTAATTATATATATTATTTACTATTGATTCATAGTGTTTGGTGTTAGTTTTTTAAACTATTTATCAAGGAAATGGTAACAAGAAAAGTGCATAACATAGGTATACTGAGAAGCAAAAAATGTCAAATAGTAATGAACGTTTTCAATTATTTTACTAAGACAATGAATGTCACCAAAGAAGTTAGGTAAACATGTAAAGCCATGAAATGTTCTGAAAGAACTATTCACGAATTAAGAGAGGAACAAATATGGTCCTTTGCGGAGTCCTTCAAAAAGAAAACACAAGAGAAAAGAGAAACAAAAAAATTCAAGAATAAACACATACAACATCCTTGTTGTTTGACAACTTGCCCCCTAAATTAAGTATTATTTTAGTGAGGGTGAATGCAGCCGACACTGCCAAATTTCTCACTAACTACCTTATACAGATGTTTGCAGGAGATGGGTTTTAAGTACGACTGGGAGGGGTAACAAGAGTGCTTTCATTGAAAGGGATGACATTATTAGGTAGCGTCATAAATATTTTAAGGATATTAAGAAGTTCAGAGCTGAAGGTAGACCTATTATTTATACAGATGAATCATGGGTAAATGTTAGACATAGCGTTTACAAGGGTGGAAAGATACTACCATTCAGAGTTCTCGGCAAGCATTTATTGAAGGGTTAAGCACAGAACTGAAGCCACCACGGGCTCACAGACCACGCTTTGCGATGGTTCACCTTGGAAATGGCATTGGCTTTGTTGAAGCTGCTGAGCCTACGTTTTTGTGCAAGAAAAACACAGCAGATGCCCATGATGAAATGGATGGTGACATTTATGAAAAGTGGTTTTCAGAACAATTACTCCCTAATACACCTGAAGGAGCTGTTATTGTAATCGATAATGCAGCCTATCACAACAGAAGGTGTGAAGCGATCCCGACCACATCATGGCGTAAAGCTCAAATAGCTGAGTGGCTTATCCATAAGAACATTGATGTTGATGACAAAATGTTGAAACTGGAAATGATGAATTTGGTTTCACAACACAAACACAAATTTGATAAACACAAGGTGGATGAGATGGTGAAGGTGGTGGATCAACAAGTCATTTATTTGCCTCCGTATCATTGTGAACTTAACCCTATAGAGATGGTGTGGGCTCAAGTAAAAATATTCATTAAAATGAACAATACTTGTTTTAAGGTTAACGAAATGAGGCCTTTAATAACTGCAGTGTATGAAAAGGTTTCTGTAGAAAACTGGTTAATTATGTAAATCACGTCAAAAAAATTTAAAATTACATGTGGAAAGCAGACGAGCTGCAAGATGACAAGGAGCAGTTTTTAATAAGATTAACTTCATCACCTTCATCGTCCCCTGTGTCATCTCCTCCACCCATAAGTCCATCTACTTACTCTCAAAACTTTGAGATACCTGGGCCATTCACTAAACACTACTTCACAATTGTAGGAGCCACGCCTTTGTGTGGGGACAGGGATGAAGCATAAAGGTATTTTTAGGTTTAAACTAATATGTTATTTAATTTACAGAGAAGGCTTGAATTTGCCTTGAATGATTTTTAGAACTTCCGCCCCCCACCCCACCTTTTATAATTACCGGTATTTTATTTTATAAAACTATTGTATAGTATTAATTTATTATTGAGTTTTAGCTTTTACTATAATAAAGATGAATTAGGTATTGTTTATAAAAGGGCACACACATTCACATGCAAACAGGGAATGTATTTGTATAAACCTATTTACTTTAGAAGACCATCTTTGATTCGATCTCCAACCTATTCATCGCAGGTGACAGTGTATAGTGTATATTAAAAGTGGCGTTAATATGATAGTAAACAGAATAATACACCATTCTTGATAACCCAAACTTCAAATTGATTGCCATAGCATGTATAAAATTTGTATAATTTGCTAAGTTTGAATGTAAAAGTTGTCCATTTATTTCGAGTGGGTAAGATCTGGCAACTGCGCACTCTATAAGACCTGTACTGCAGAGTAAGAGTGAAACAAACTATAGTCATATTTATCTGAAGTTCCTCTTGCATTCAATAAGCCAGATTTCTCGAGTAAATAACAATAAAATTCGATGGAACAGCAATTTTAAATACCTTGTGTAAAAACTGCAAGTTACACCATGCAGTAGTTAATTGGTTTGAGGATAGAACACAAAGAGGGCAGGATTCTTGACAATTTTTCTTTCTTATACTCTAGTAAATAAATTATTTTTAACCATCAATACACACAAAAAAACTAGCATGTTTCCAATAATAACAAACTCAATAATTATTGCAAGAAAATTTTAAGAATAAAACAAAACTCACATTTAATTTAAATCACTTGAAAACATTTATCCATAGTTGGTGTATGAGATATTTAAGTGCACCATAGTTAATGTTATTTTAATTAAAACTAAACCAAACAAACTTAACCTAACCTTTCATGTGTCAAGAAACAAAAATTTTGATTAAATTTGTAATCTGTATTATCAGTAATGAATGGGTGCTTAAGGAGTGTGGTTTGAAAGGGAATCCAATTGGTCGTTGTGAAAGAAGCGTATTTCGTTGGTTTGGGTACATTGAGAGAATGAGTGTGGATTGAGTGATGAAGCAAATATATGAAGGTAGAGTGTGTGGATCAAAAGGAAGGGGTAGGCCATGAAAGACAAATGTGTGAAAAAGAGAAACATTAAGATAAGAATAAAATAGAATGTATGACCTGGTGTATGGATGTTGTTGAAGTGAAGGGAGTATGCAAGGATAGGCAAGTATGGAGAAAGCTAGTGAGGATGGTTTAAGTACGGAACCGTTGTTTTTTTAGTTATATACACCATTTCTTGCCAAACCGGTAAGGGAGCGGCATGATTAGCTATGTATGTATTTAAAATAAATTAATTTATGTTTCTTAAAATATCTTTTATGAATAGACGTGGAATCTTATATGACCTAGGATCAAAATTGTGTGTTCGTCTATGCAATATTTGTATTTTGAAATCTTAATATTTTAAGAAAAACATTTTGTTGACACATGGAATTAGGCTTAGGATACCAGTAGTTAATAATAACATGTTAAATCATGTGTATTAAAATAGCTTTGGTTCTATGTTGTGATTATTATAATTATTTTAATATTTACGTTCTTCTGTGATTTAGGTGAGTTTGTTTTAATCCCATAATTATATTTAAAATTAATATTATTAATTTTGTTAATATTGGAAACTTGTCATTCTTGTGTGTATCATTGAAAAAAAACCATAGCCTAATATGACAAAAAAAAGTTTAAATAATATTGCCTTCTTTGTATTCCATGCCCATGAATTTTTTTAAATGTAAAAAAATAGGGTAATCTTGCAAAAATACAAACATAATATGACTGTGCCTGAAAAAAAATATGGGTGATGTAGGGCCTACAAATTTTTCATAAAAAGAAATCTTGTTTTACCATTCACGTTCCTTTGCTATAATTTTAAGACACAATATCAAATAATACATGATTTTAAGCCTTACGGTAAATTTTTTAAAACTGAAAAAATTGTTATATATCTTGTGTTTTAATTTAAAACGTTATCTTACAGGTGGTAAAAAAACTGAAAAAGGTGCTATACACTTATGATTCAGTTGGAATTTCTGCTCCGCAGATAGGAATACCTTTAAAAATTTTCATAATAGAATTCAGGGAAGATCGTAAAAAGGAGATCAGCCCAGAGATATACAAGCTTCGTGATATGTCAACAATTCCTCTGCAGGTAAACTACACAGTCACATATTAATTACTGTTTCATCACCAGTATAACATATATTCAGTTTTAATATATATTTTTTAGTATTTGTAGTTTTAACTGACCGACACCTGATTCGGTGGCCACATGTACTAAGGCATTACTCTCGCAATAGACTAGACTGCTGATGATGGTGAGATCAGGGTACGAATCCCGCTGGAGTGTACTGGCTGTAGTTTTTTCCTATGATTTTCCACTTTCCCTCCAAACAAGTGCAGGTACATTTCTTCTAAATTCAGAAAACACACAATTGTTTCTTGTGAAAGCACTCACTTCATATAAATTCTGAATTCTAATGCTCCTTGAAAATATTGGGTACAGTGGTGTCGCACGGAAAATCCGACATGTGAAGGGTGGCGCGGTCTATAAAAGTTTGGAAACTCCTACACTAGCTTAATTAGTACTTGTGCATACAACCCTAACGAGTAGTAAGACGCGGTGCTAATAAAAGTTAACTTACACTGACCAAAAATTGTAAAGATTTTATTTGTTCCTATTCATAGAGTGGTAAATGAAAATCAGGGGGTGGTTTGTTTTATTTTTCCTCAAATAGATATAAGTTAAAACACTAATGTAATAGTTGACACACTGAGCTGAGTTTGGTTACCTGTCTCTAATGTTGTGAACACCTTTTTCCCGCATCATGCTCATGACGTTTTCCTGGTAACTTAGCCTTTGAAGATGAGTCAATCCTGGATTAATGGAATGAAGCGTCTTATTGAGTACACAGAAAAATGCACGCTGGACTAATGGAATGAAGCGTCTTGTTGAGTACACAGAAAAATGCACGTGGGACTTTGCTCGTTAGCGTTTTCTTTCTGAGCAGGCACAAGTCTCTTGTCTTGGCACCGGGATAAGACTGTCGCTTTCTGTGAGCTGGTTCATTGAGGCATCGCAAAAACTCATGTTTATGTGAGAAGGTCAAGTTTCATTGAAGGACCTTGGTTCGAACTTTTGTCGAAACAGGTGCTAGCTAGAGCTTGATCCTACTCAATGGAGGGCGGGGTGGTTGAAGGTATTATTTTATCACATGTTTTATTTATTCTCAAACAGCGACGAGATTCATTACCATGCGAGCTATCAGTTACATCCCATGTAATTAAGTTTCACTCATATTAAACAAGTGTGCATTATATTTGCACTCATTTAACTGGGTTCTCTCGGACTAATAATGGTGTGCTACGAGTTACACTTTTGTAAACATATTCTCTTGACTAAATACTCAGCACATAATGTTACATTCATGTAACAAGCTTTGCTTTTGTAGATAACTGTGTGTTATTAGTTATGTTTTAAGTAACTTGAGTTGTCTACCACGTGATTGTTTTTCTTGTGGTAAATTCATTCGGTCGCCCGAGCTTGTGAAGGAGACCTTTCATGCCACCATATAAAGTATTGTAACTATATATTTCATTCGATCACTTAATAAACTCCTTCTATCACTCTACTGATGTCTGTGTTGAGTTTCCCAAATATGAATCCTCGTGTAACACAGTGTTTGTCCAGCTTCATCAAAGGTTCAGTACTAGTCGAGCAATGAGTGGTGGATAGTAGATCTGCCACTTCCGCGCATGGGTCCAGCGAGGTGAAGCATTGCAGATAGCAGAGTAGCACGTGCAAATGGTAGCAGACAAACCACATGCTGCAGTCAAAGCGACACAACACTTGGATTAAATTGTTAAAGAATAAATTAATGTCCCTCAGAGTTTGTTTTAACACACTTCCACTCTTTGTGTAGAGAACAGATATTGTGCCTGATATTTCCTTGGGGGGGGGGTTGTATCTGGAGGCTAAGAACCTTATTGATGGTCACCATGGTCCTTTGCACTTGTTTCACAACAGATTAAATTGTAATGAGAAGGTCTCAGTTCAAATCTTTGCTAAGTATATTAGGGTGATTTTGACATGTGATTTATCTTTGGTTTTCCTCTCTCCTGCTAACCCTACAGATTAACTATTTAAATAACCCTTTTGATAAACTCCATAAACTTAAAAAAAATACTAGGAGCTAGGACAAGTTGGTGACAGATATTTTACCTGAATATCGATCTGTTTGTTTGTTAAGAAAATTAGTTGGGATTATTTAAGACACATTTAAAACTATATCATGTACAATTTGTATTTGACATTAATCTATGATATTTATATACTTTTCTATTTATTTACTTGCTCTTTTTAGGTATTTATCAACCCTAAAATGAAAGTTCAAAACTATGAGAAGTTGGTATTCCCAGAAGGTTGTGAAAGTGTCAGAGGTTTTGCTGCTGATGTTCCTCGCTACAAAGAAGTTACTGTGTCAGTTAAGTACCACTTTATAATGTTGTTTTAAGCTCACACTTATTAAAATATAGGTCTACTTTAGTGTTTAACAAGGCTCCAAAGGGCAATCAACATTGTGACTAGTTAACACACCCAATTTGAATTGTTCGTAACTTCACCCTTGTGCAGTATTCTTATTTGTGACTTGTTGAGACAATAGTGCAACTTTTAGTCTAAGCAAATGCAAAAAAGGTCAAATTGGTATTATAATATTACTTTTTTTAATACTCTGTTGCTTACTACCCCTCCATTGTACCACTCAAATAGGATAGAGATGAGGAGGGATAATTTAGATCAAAGGTATTTGCATTAGTGTGGAGAAAGAGTGGGAAATTACTATTAGGAAAATATATCTCGGTACACCCAGCTAAAATTTGAATCATAATATATTTTTACTATTGATACGCTTTAGATGTTTAGTACCTATGACTCATTTATACAGGGTGGGTCAAAAGTATATCCTTATATATATCGTATATACACATTTATACCTATAAATGTTTGAAATACTGGCCGCGGAGATCAAAGCAGGTATGCAAGCGGTTGTGGAAGTTGCGGTGAACCCTTGTCACCATTAATCATGTGGCAGGCATCACAAATGCATTGGATGAGACGGTCATGAATTATGTCAAAGCAAACAAAGAATTTGACATACCCCCAGAAGAAGTCCATGGGGCTCAAATCAGGCAATTGTGGTGCCCATACAACAGCCTTTCGACGGCCAATCCATCTGTCAGTAAAGGTGTTATCACGTCAATAATGGATGGCTGTAACATAGTGGGAGGGTGATCCATACAGTTGGAACCAAGTAGGGTATCCAAGACCAATCAAATTCAGGTCAGGGATCAATTGGTTTCCCAGCACAGCCCAGATACTCCCCCCCCTCCCCCCGCCCCCCATAACAGTTGTGTCAAAGTGTAAAGATCCAATAATGAAATTGTGCCAAAGGCCGCACTAGACCATGACTCTACCGCCTGCCTGGTGCCAATCTGTTTCCAACCAGTTAAGATTTTCTTGGTCATAGTAGCAACAGTTGGGATGAATAACCTGCTCATTCACAAAGACTTTTGCTTCATCACTGAACAAAATGTCTGCTACAAATTCACTGTCCTCCAGACAATCCAAAAACTAATGCCACATTTACATCCATCGGTCGGGATCGTCTTCAGCCAGCTGTTGCATATACTGAAGTTTGTAGGGATGAAATTAATCAGCTTTCACGGTCCACCGCATCGTGGTTCACAGAACATTTAATTCCTGGGAAGACCACTGCAGCAATTTTTTGGGGCTTGCCAACACTTTCGATAGCACCATTTCCCATACCTCTGGTGATGGGGACAACTGTCCTGAATGTGGTGCATTATGAACGCTTCCAGTGTTTTTGAACTTATCCAGCAGCACACCCACTGTTTTATAGTCCAGTATCAATACAGGATGTCGCCTCTTAAACTCCTCTGCCACGTTTCACATCAACCATCCTTTCCTTCCGCACAGCACTATCATCTCCACTCGTTCCTCCTGACTCAGCATACTAATCACAAGTAATCAGTGTCGACCTACAAGGAAAGAAAGAACAAGCTTGTAAATCTCCTATGGGAGGAACTTTTGGCCCATCCTGTATCATCAAATGGCAAGAATTAACATTTAAAAAATACACTAATCTTTGTTCAACAGAGGAGATGATTGTAAACTATAATGTGGTAAAATACCGTCATTATTTTATATGACCAGTGATCTAATCCTAGCTTCAAGGTTCATTCAAAAACATTATCTCACACCTAACTTTGCCAGATGCTCTCATATAACTAGCGCCAATCAGTTCATGTGAATGTTTGCTTGTCCTAAACTGGGCAGGTCTCAACGAGAGGGGGGAGGCTGTGTCACTCCAAGTGGCTGGCTGGCCTGCTAGAATTGTTCAACATGAGATGGACCACCTTATTGGACGGCTGTACACGGACAGTATGATGCGCAGCTCCTTGGCGTGCACAGCTTGGCACCAAGTCAACGTCTCTGGAGGCAAACTGCACATACCATACACACCTAAGAAGAAAAATTACAGTTTTAGAAATTAAATCCTTTAAAATATGTTGATGATTCTTTTATTTTTGAGTTACTCTTATTACACAAGTTATTTAATTTAAGAAAGTACCAATAAACTTAGTTTATTAGTAAATATAAATGGTTCTTAAATATAATTGTATCTTGTTTAATCTTTGCTAGGATAGCCTTAGCCAAGTATAGGATATCATTTCAAAACTTGATCAATAATATAACTTTAAAATTAATATATACTGTTTACAAATAATTTAACCTCTTCTGAATAAAAGAAATTTTACTTACTAAACTAAACTATTATTTTATAGGCTACTATTTAAACTAACAACTTTACACTATTTAAAATATAATTGGATTTATTAGAGGTATGTGCCAAAATACTTTTTTTTAGTTTAATAGATAGTATTTTTCTGCGATTTGCATTTTACTATTCGTTCAAGCTATCTGTATAGTTAATATCTACACTTATGATTAGGGACCAGATTTTGCCTATTTGACTTTTCTTTTCCTTGATCTTAAAATACAGACAGTTAAGGTACATATGCATTTCATGTTATTACTAGTACAATATTATGTTAATTTTATAGTGCCTATAATCGCCTATTCTGTTTATTTTGGCCTATTTTATTAATAAGTGCCTTAAAGCGCCTATTTTGGCCTTGGTCTTTCTTTTTCATTCGGTTTGGATTTTCTGCTGAAAGAGAGTTCAGTTTCTTAGAAATGGTAAGTTATGGCATACCTGTTTGGAGAAGGTTTGAAAATCTACATTTGTTAAATAGCTTCGAGCATAGATTGGGTGGAGGACAATGGGAGCAGCAGTGGCAGACATCTTGGGAGGAAACAACATGCTGTTGCAGGAGAAAAGTTCAACTTCTTGGGAAACCGCAACTTTGAAATTTGGTCCCTTGACATCGTGAAGGAGAACTAAGCTTTTCAAATTATAAACAACATTCTTTCTGAAAATATAATTCATTTCAATATTGAAAATCGAGAAAATTATCAAGTGGTTAAGATCATGTGACCCACTTCAATGGTCGACTGGTTTAAGGCATCACTCTCAAAGTAGACTGGACTGCTGATGAGAGGGAGATCGAGATTCGAATCTCGGTCTAGAGAACCTAAGGGGATTTTTAATAAATGTTTTTGACCCTCCCTCCATGCGTACGCAGATACATTTCATTTCACCTTCCTAACAACTCCTTAACATATTAATTTAATTAGTACAACATGTGTACAACCCAAACGAGTAGTGAAACATGGTGCTAAAAATATTTATTAATGTGAACTGGCTGTAGGTAATACAATAGTAGGTAGTTAAATCAATTTTACCATACCTTTTGTGTGTGTGTTTTTTTTTCCACCTAAGTTCCTATTCAGCTGCTTAAATCCCATATTTTAATGCCTATTTGCCTGCCTATTTTAAACATTTTTTGGTGCTGAGAATTTGCTCTATACCTATGAGATAGGGATGAGGAAGGTAGAATTTATAAGAAATGTACTTGTATTTGTGTAGAGGGAGCGTGGGAAACCATTTAGGAACCCTCTCGGTTAACCTTGCCAAAACTCGAACCCCAATCTCCCTGTCAATGTCAGCCTAGTCTTTTGCACGTGTGACATCTTAGACCGTTGTAACAAACATGACTTTCAAACCCGACGATAATCTGCTATGAAAGATGGATTGTTTCACCGGAAGGCCACCAAGAGCAGCTTGAGTCGCTCGCCTAACATGAGAAACTATTTTAATCATTTTATTTATTTATGGGATTTGTTTTTTAATCTTTAAATGTGATTATAATAATAATAATAATAATTAATAATTACTATGGGTTTTAATGTCTTAAGTTTTAATATTCTTACTAATGTAATTCTTTTTACTAACTGGTCTGAGCATTGTAAACATATGTAAGTTGTATTATATTATATAATATAAATATAAAATAAATAAAACCCAAAATTGTGTGTGTGGAGGGGAGTAGGGGAGGGGGGTCAATTTTATGTACCCCCTAAGATAGATAGAGAACTGCAAACTTACTTACAGGAGGGCCAAAGTAAAAAATAAGTTTGCCAGGCTAAAAATTTGTATTCATTAATTTTTCTTCAAATTTCATTTAAAAAAATTATAAACATTCAATTCCTTCAGAAGAGTTATATGATGGGATATGAGGTGAGTGAAACTGAAGAGGTGATTCTCAAGAGATAACATGGGAGTAGGGATGACAGCTGCTTTGTTTCGTCGTGTCATCACTTTTGTTCCGCCTTGTGTCAGCCAGTGCACAGCGACTCATTTCAAAGCATGTAATCAAAGTGAAATGACATGCATTGAAACACAATGACACGAAAATGTTTTGTTCCATCATGTTTCAAAATGTTTTGTGTCATCCTTTGTGTGCTTGGTTTTAAGCTAAATGCTTGAAACATACACATTACTTCAAAATAAGGAGGATTAGGAAATATGATTTTAATCAATACTAGTACCACTAAGATAATCAGTTATTAGTAGTACCCCTTTATTAGTCACATCCCATTTCTGTGAAAAACACTAAGAAGAAATGTAAGCTACTAACAAAATTTGTATTTAACAAACTAGCTATAGACCTTATACTATTTTTTATTTTATTAGGGTTATTTAAGATCCTCATTTTCAACTAGCTCTTGTTAGTAATAGCATACCAGCAAACAACTTACTACTTAAATCTTGAACAGATATAACATCCACTCCACCTACTGTTAATTTATCATTGAGAATGATGAAACCTCCATGTAAAAAAAAAATAGGGATGCACGAGAACCATTTTTTTCAATTCGAGATGAGAAAACATCCTTTGAAAGTAAAAAAAAAATTAAATTATGTTTATCAAAGTAAATATATAGTTTATAGAGTTCCTTTTTGACATTTGAGCTGGCGCTTGCTTTAGATTGTCCTAGACCCGCCTCGGTGGCGTAGTTGGCTAACGCGCTAGTCATGTTGAGCTCGACCGCCGAGGACAGGGAAATCAAGGTTCGAATCTCGGTCGAGTGAACTGTGGGGGGG
>CABFWB010002303.1:9034-22598 GCA_902151455.1 Timema bartmani | reverse complement strand
CACTCTCCCTCCACGCAAATGCGGGTTCACTTCCTCTAAATTCAACCTTCCCAATTCCTAATCCATTAGTGTAATTAGTACTTAAGCGTATAACCCGAACGGGTGGTAAGACGCGGTGCTAAATATAATAATAGATTGTCCTAGAGTTCATTTAAATACTTGGGATATAACTCATATACATTTTAAATGTAATTAATAAAATAGTGATAGGTAGTTACAATGAACATAATTTATAATTTAATTTTATAGTATAACAGCTTATATTATCAAAGTGTTATATTGAAAAACATTTTTTAATGACGGCTGTGTTTGGGGGTGGAATGCGGCCTATTTTTGGGTTATCACAGTATTAATGAAAATAATAAATTCCTGGTTAGGTTTTTTAATTTCTTAGGGCCATTATTTGCTGTTTTTTATTTCTCAAATTTTCAAGATTCATTTTTTAACTTTCGAAATGAGGTATAGATTATTTTTTTCTTGAATTTTTGAGTCTCGCATGTCCTTAAAAAATAACATTTTTCAGCCATGTCTTGAATTGAACTTAAAACCCTTAACTTTGTAGGCAGATGCACTACCGAACAAGCTAATACTGCAGATAAAATTTCATCACTTTTCATCATATATTTTACGATATCCCATTTTTGTTGAGAATATGCTATGCCTTACAGATCAAATTATAAGGTTACACTTCCTTAACTAGCTTTTTTCAAGCACATATTTATATAACTGCAATTTTTTCTAGATTAACTTTTATTTGTTATACTACATTCCAAATTTATGTATAAACAATATATATTTGATTTCTTTAAATTAGTTTTTTCTTTCTTTTTTGTTCCCAAATAGTAAACGATAAATATTGTTTGGCAAGAAGAAATGTGGTCCAAGATTGTCTAGCCTTTGTTAACATTTATTAGCTCTTACTTTGAAGAAAAACAGATTTGTTAAAATATATTAAATTTACAATATTTTGTTTATCATCTAGAATTTAGATACAGTAAAACCCCATTAGACTGAACCCTGGAAGTCCTAAATCCCACCCGCCTCGGTGGCGTAGTTGGCTAGCGCGCTAGTTGTGTTGAGCTCGAACGCCGAGGACGGGGAGATCGAGGTTCGAATCTCGGTCGGGTGAACTGGGGGTGGTTTTTCCTAAATGGTTTTCCACTCTCCCTCCACGCAAATATGGGTACACCTCTTCTATATTAAATCTTCCTCATCCTTTACTCACTAACACCCGCCTCGGTGGCGTAGTTGGCTAGCGCGCTAGTTGTGTTGAGCTCGAACGCCGAGGACGGGGAGATCGAGGTTCGAATCTCGGTCGGGTGAACTGGGGGGGGGGGTTTCCTAAATGGTTTTCCACTCTCCCTCCACGCTAATGCGGGTTCACTTCCTCTAAATTCAACCTTCCCAATTCCTCATCCATTAGCGTAATTAGTACTTAAGCGTATAACCTGAACGGGTAGTAAGACGCGGTGCTAAGTATTATTATTATTATTATTATTATTATTATTATTCCTAAATCCCGGATAATCCAAATACACTTTTCAGAAAACGGGGGGAAAAAAATTAAGTCAAATGAAATATATTTTATTGATTAACAAGCTCAAAATTAAAAGAGAATTGTAAGAAACTGATATCTGATAACAAATGCTTAGTATTTATATGGTGTAGTCAACACAATGTGTTGTGCTGTAGCTAAAAATAATTAAAGTACAAATTAGGTGTTCTACATCAGTTCAATAAATGAGAATTTGATTAAACTCATTCAACTTTAATTTAAAGCTCATGAAAATACTGTGTACCTGTATCCTCTTGCTTAGTCCAAATTTTTGGTAATCCAAATAAGCTTCGGTCCCAATTAGTTCAGATTAACGAGGTTCTAGTGTAGTTGAAAAAAATTGTCTGGATATATATTCAAACCTCAGATCTTTGACTTAAGGCGCCAAAAGTTAGATATTTGAATCTATAATATATATTAAATTGTTTTTTAATATGTTGTCAAAGTTCAGTGTATATGTTACCGTCCAAACCCAATTTCAGGACAAACAAAATCGGACTAGGCCAAACTGATACATCTTGCCGCTTGTAGGATAAACCGATATAACTTGATGTTTTCAGGCAAAATTAGTTTGTATTACCTTGAACATGTTTCATCATGCGCAGTTCGCACACAAATGTTGTTAGTGTGCCTGCTATAAACTCATTGTACTGCATATAGAAGTGCTGTGTTGCTCGTGTTGCTGTTTTTCTGGTCCGATTATTTCCTTTGAAAATACCTTATTTGTATAATTTAGTGATCGTATTCGCATTTGATATTTAATTATTATTTTTATTTCTGAACTGACAGCTTAATTTTTATTTGTTTTGTGTATAAGCATAGACTTGTTTCCGCAGGGGATGATTCTTAATCTAGTGAACATAGGGGTCAGAGAGTGGAAGGAGCACTTTCTGAAGGAGTTACTTAAAAGTGAAGATGAAAAAGGTATGCATTTTAATGTAATTTCAAAGAAAACATATCTAGAAGTGTTAAAAGAGGTAGAAGATGCTGAAAAAGTGGAAAAGGAAGACACCTCGTCAACAATGCAGATTGAAGAGATTCAGTGTAATTGAAATCAGAGGAATTAAGCAACTCATGGCAAGAAGTGAAATTGATGATCTTCCAGCTGATGAGATTCATGAAGTAATAGGCATGAAGTGATAGGCCATGGAGGTCGTGATCGTCTATTGGCCGTAAAAAAAAGGGGGAGGGAGATTGGTTTCGAAGCCCATTCTACACTCGGAAATGAACACTAGATGCCAAGTTGACCTGGTTGATTTTCAAACACAACCTGATGGTAAATTCAAGTTCATACTAGTTTATCAAGACCACCTAACAAAATTTGTCCTGCTATGTGCTTTGAATCAAAGAGAGTTGCAGAGATTGCCTTTCATTTAAACAACATATTTTTAACTATAGGAGCACCTTGTATCTTGCAGTCTGACAACGGACGAGAATTTGTGAATTATATCATATTAGAATTCAAAACTCTATGGCCTGAGCTGAAAATTATTTCACGGGAATCCGAGGCACAGCCAGAGCCAAGCTTCTGTAGAAAGAGCCAACCAAGATGTCAAGAACATGCTCTGATCTTAGTTGAAGGATAACCATATGACTAATTGGTCACAGGGTCTGCGCTACATACAGTTCATGAAGAACAAAGCATTCCATTCAGGAATAAAAACAATCACCTTACAAGGCAATGTTTGGTATTGAGCCTAGACTCCCTTCAGAACTGCTGGAAGAAATACAAGATAAGGAAGATCTTAGTAAAACTTACTAGAGAGCAATGAGGATGGTAATGAATTTAAAATAACTGAAAATTCTAATGATGGATCCTCCTCTGTTGAAAAATACATTAAAGAAGCAAGGATAATGGCTTTTGAAAAATCTAGAAAAACAAGCTAAGAAGATCAAAACCATCCCCACCGTTGATGTAGACAAAGCTAAAGGAGACCTTAGAAATATTATTGGTGTGCTCCTGCAAGTACATGAAAATGGATTGTACAAGATTGTAACAAAACATGGCGTTCTTAACAAATTATATTGCAGGTAATTTTCTTAATTTTTTACTATTTTAAACACTGCTGCAGTAAAAATTTAACTTTTTCTCATTTTCTCAAGTAACTAACTGTTGTGCGGTGAGAGACATATTTATCTCTTGAAGTGTGAGATGTGTCTGCAGAAAGAAGTATATGCTTTGTAATTCTAAGTGTCACCAAAGTTTACCATGCAATAACAAGTAAGTTAAGGCGATTGGCCCTTTTCATTTGGTGTGGAAATGCAGAGCCATGGGAACAAATGGTTAGCTTCAAGAATTTTTATTGATTTGCAATTTTCTTTTCAGAAACGGTTTGTTCAAGAATAGAAGCATGTTTATTAAGTTACACTTTTTATACACACACCTCCTCTATAATCTTAACAGTGATCAAATATCGATAAAATTGACATTTCTCAATAGAAAACTGCCGGCTTCATAACAAAAAATAAGAAAATGTAACAATTAATAAATATCGATGTATTATCTTAGAAGGGGTGTTGAAAACATTAACATAAAAATTTCACTCGTTCTTAAGAAAACTGATATTTCCAAACGTATGATTTTTCCACAAGACCCGTCCGGTAGCTAGCGCCATCTACGATTTCCGTAATCCATCTATTCTTGTTGGCGTGGAAGGATAATTTGGTCGGTTGTGAAGCCACGCCACGCCTTTCACCCTCCCGCCCACCATCCCACTAAATAGGTTTTAGACTTGCACTCGACAGGGCCAAGGGCCTTAATGCTGATACTGAAACTTTTTAGATTAAATAAATATCAGCTAATAAAAGAAATACATAGTTTTTTAATCCATTTTAACTGTATTTTTGCCTAGCTCAATCAAGTAAAACAAGAAAACCTGGTTAGCCCTAATAAAATTCTATTCCAATTCCAATTTATCCTGAAATCGGGTTTTTACTGTAACATATATAAGTCAATCCACTGATTAAAGATCTTTTCTAACAGTCTAAAACATTACTAGAGCCACACCCAATTGTTATCAATGGCTCTTACTTTGACAGATGGTGTCAATTTTGGGAAACTGTTATTGATGTTTGTTAATCTACGATATTTTGTTATATTCTTTAAAAGGTGTTTTTTTTAGCACTGCGTCTTACTACCCTTTCAGGTTATACACTTAAGGGTGTTCCAGTGGTTGAAAAAATGGACTTACTAAAAATTCAATTTTAAGTGATCAATTATGATAGAGTGGGGTGAACTAACCTCCCCTCCAACCCCTCCAAGACCGAATGACCACAGTGACAGGTAATATTATTGTCATTGCGAGTGAGTTTTCTTTAGAGGGTGGGTGTTTTCGGTCCGGCTTTAGATGTTTATCGCATACTGAGAAATGTGTACCTAGGTCCTTGTTTCTGACTAATCTGCAATAAGTGACAGTTGTGACAGCTAGCATACAGCTTTCTCTCTCTAGGTTTAGTTTCTCCCTCTAATGCTATCATACAGCTTTTCTCTGCTAGGAAGGGGAGAGTAGGGAGTTAACTAGGTTACACAGTGACTAAGATAAGCCTGTCTGGGTTAAATGAGTCATTGTAGTTCGGGAATTTCCTCTTTATGAAAATAAAAACTAATTGAAGGCATTTTAAATTTTTTACATTTTCAACTTATTATAACGTGCACTTTATTAACCGACTAATTATATCAGAGCATGAATTACAAACTAGCTTTCTCCATAACAGTCACAACGAGACCCTCAGCTATCAAATCGTCACTGTGAGAGGAACATCCCAATTTTATTGAACATGCAGGGAATCGAACCAAATACTCTTGGCTCTGAATAAGACCAAATAAGACAATTATTATTACATTATTTAAAGGATGTTATCTACTTTAGTACACGATTAGGGTAAAATAACCCCTCCTTCACTCCCTCCCAGATCGAATGAAGGTAATATTGTTGGCATTCTGATTTTGTTTTGCAAAGCAATGGTGTATTTTCGTTGCTTTAAATGAGTATCAAATTATCTATAGGAAGTTACTCTAGTAAATATATTTTTAATATGAACTAAAATGTACATGATGGCTACAGATAGGGAAAATAGGAAAAACCTGGAAAAATCAGAGAATTTAACTAAAAATAAGGAAAAGTCAGGGAATTAAAAAATATATCTAAAAATCCCATCAATTTTGCAACTAAACACTAAAACAAAAGTTAATAATACCTAAATAAAATAACATTTTAATGTTTAAAATAACTGATAAAACTGTTTATGTTTAGTAGATACAAACTTTTGTAATATGCGATCAATAATAAATAAAACAAGTCATCATTCACCATTAAAACTGGAAAAAAGTAGTCAGGGAAAATTGAAAAATGTTGCCTGGAAAAGTCAGGGAATTTTGTAAAATATGTTTTGTAGCCACCCTGATGTATTTTAAGTATCTGCAAATAATATCATTGAAAACTAAAACTGATTTTTCGGTGACAGTGAAGTTGAAATTCATATCTTGTTTAGAATCGGGCGGAAGGGGAGGCTAGCCCTAGATTAAATTTTTAAATAAATCTTGTGTTAAAACTTATAGACATTTTTTTTTATTAGCAATCAGTATATTTGAGCCTGATCATTTATTGTCCCCCAATGGTCAGTTGAATCCTTAGAAACAGTCTCGTCTCGTATTTTCTATTTTTAATGTTACATTTATTTTTAATGTAAATAAATCATTATTGAATATAAAGTTGGTCAAGCAAGGCTATATATTTCAGCCGTCTTTTTGAGGATGGCTTATAGCAGCATAGAGAAATGATATAGGCCTGATAGAATAGTGATAATTTTGTCTATGATAACAGTGATCTACACATTTTCTATAATGTTACCAAATTTAACTTTTATTTTGAACTTGCATTTTGTGAACGTGAATATCGCATCATTATTTCTATGAAATATATATCAAGGGTCAGGAACGTGTGGCTCCAGAGCCAAATGCGGCTCCTAACCAGAAAACGGTTGCTCTTTTCATGAGATATAGCTCCTTAAATATACAAATATAAGCTGTTCTTATATAATTATGTTTTCCAACATACCCTTCAAAGTGATGTTCGTAGCAATGACTCATTCATAGCTATTACTATTGTTACAGCTCGGTGCATAACATTGGACTCAGATCCTTAAAATCATCCAAAATCAATATTCGATATGATAAACATTCATAAATTATACTCATAGGCTTACATCCTTTTGGGTAAGAACTAATTGCCTACCAAATTTCAGCTTCCTACTAGGCCTTATGCTTTTCGAGATATTTTTAGCTCGACAGAGGATCTCAACTGACAATTATTATTATAGGGGGGATTCATAAAATAGACGGCATATTGACCTATTTATAATTTTACTATTTTATCACATAGAAATTTTTAACCAATTGTAGCAAAGATCAAGGACTGTAAAAAATAACGCTGCAGAACATAATTGTAAGACGCCTAATCTGCAAAATTAACACTGTGAAATCTAAATCAAGAAAATATTGGATTTAGAACTAATTACAGAAATATTGCTTATTTAACTTCGATGTAGGCAATGTTCGATTTTAAGATTAAAAAAAATTATTCAATCAAACAAAGAGTTTTCACCAATAATAAATAGATAAAAAACCTAAATTATTATTATGATAATAATAAACATTAATCACCAAAGTAGCAATATTTGTCATTTGTTTAGTAGGCCCTATGTGTCACTAACATTATTTGTTTCGTGATTTTACTATTATGATAAATAGGCCTACATTATTGAAATAATAAATGCAAAGGAAGATTCAAACACTAAACAAATCAATGCAAATATTTTACTAAGCCACATTAAATATTAAAAGTGTTAAAAGCATGGCCATATTTTTCTATTGACCACACTAGGTAAACACCCCGGAAGGAGTGAGGTGGGGGGGNGGGGGGGGGGGGGGGGGGGGGGGGAGGTCAAGGACATAATTGATGGCACAACGAATCTCTGCTTAGGCAAAACAATAAAAATAATAACAGTGCTGATAAAGAATAATTTTAAAAAAACAGGGCTTACATTTTTGTCCTACATTGATTGCTAAAAGAATATAATTATAAAAATTAGCAAACATTACAATTTTTTATAAAGTCTGTTCAGCGTAGGAATTGTTTTCTGATAAGGCCTTTTTCCCCACCAGAAATCTATTATATAGTAGGATATTGGTAGGAAAAAAGACCTTTCAGAGAGTAATTCCTACTATGAATGGAGTATATATATAAATATATTATATATTTATATATAAACACATTCTAACTTAGTGAAAAATATGAAACAGCAAAAAAATTTGAATTTTTTATATGGATCACAGCATTATTTAAAATCACTATAAATTAAAAATAAAATACAAATTATTTATTTAACAAAATAAAAATTAAATTGTACAAACATTTATTAAAATTACATCTATCTTTGTAACAGAGTAAATGTTTAGCTGTTCAAAAATCGTTTATACGAGTGTAATGAAATCTTGATACGCTCAACTGTGGCCAAAATCAGTGGTGGCTGGATTTTTACCCAACCAAGGAAACCAAAATAGATATCATAGGTGGTAAACACCCTTCCTCACAACAGTCAAGTGCATAGAAGTGGTGATCTCATTCTTCATCAAGGAAGACAACAAAACAGGACACAAACAATGGCTTCTTCACAACAATCAAGTGCATAGGAGCTGTGATCTCATTCTTCATCAAGGAAGACAACACAAACAAGATATAAAAAATGGCTTCTTTACAACACTCAAATAAAAAGGAGCGGCGATCCCCATTTTCACAAAGTAAGACAGTATAGAGGTAGGTAGACATTGGGTTTCTGACAACATTAACTCACATAGGAGCAGTGTTTATATGGTACTTTATTAGTTATTGCATATTATGTGCTCTTATATTTATCATGACACTCACTGTAATGGAAGTTATTCTTTATCTGAACTCTATTGCACATATTCATATATCTTTGCACTTATATACTTTTAAACATTAATTTTTCATTAATTTAATATAATTTTTAAATGTGAATTATAATATTTTATGATTGTATGATGTCTTTCTCATTAAGCTCGAGATGATCATTAGTAGATTTATATTTTTTCCTATTTTTTTTCTGCCTTGGCATCCAATATATATTGATCGGCTCTACACGAAACTAGTATGTTAGCCAACTACACCACCAAGGCAGATCTTTAAAAGGTTCAAGAGACTGATAAGTATGTTTCTCCAAGTAACCTTCACTGGCTCAGTTAGATATAAAATTTTAGTTAAACAATTTTTAAGAAATAAATAACTGCAAAATTATCACAAATTCTTATTGTTATAATTTACTTTAACACATGTAATGTAAAAAAAATTGGCTTTATATTTTAAAGTTTTTAAGTTTTAATTATTAAAAACAAGCAAGTAGCCACATTTAGTTTTGTGACATCTAGCATGCTCCTCATAAACTTCAAACCTAGCACTTCTACTTCCTGTCATCCTTCATCTATTGTCTGCGTTTCAGCTGCAAACATTATCGTGAATACAAAGCATATCCTGTATAGTATCCTTTTGCATTTCAATGGCACTTCTTTTTTCCACACCAAATCCCTTACACACCTGTAGAATGCATCTCCTTGGGATTTTTCCTCCTTGTTCCTACCTCTTTCTAAGGATTTTTTTTTAAATACTTGAAGCTCTCCTTCTGTTTCAACTCATATTTATGGGGAGGGGACGGTGGGGGTAGCCTCATAAGTATTTGACTTTGTGAAGAAAACAAAACACTACAGGTTTGACAGTTTTGACTTATTCAACGTGTTCTCTCCTTCGAGCCTAACACACTTTTTACTACTGTTGTTCTTGAAAATTTCATTCCCTTCGAGTGTTCTTTGAGGTTAAGGAACAGGAAATCGTCAGAAGGGACCAATTCAGGTGTTTGAACACTTCAAAGCATATATCTACTAATTTCTGCTATATGAGGAGAGGCATTGTCCTGAAGAAACAACACTCCACTTGAAAGCTTTCCACAATGTTGGAGATCAGTTCCTGTTTTATTTTGTCCAAAAGTGCTATGCAGTAGTTTGCTGTGATGATTGCACCCTTCTCTGGGTAATCAACAAACAATATTCTGTCACTGTCCCAGAAAACAAACACCATCACCTTCCCTGCAGACTTGGGTGTCCTGCACTTTTGTCTCCATTCCTTAGATTGTTATTTTGTCTCTGGATCATACTTGTAGATACAAGTTTCATCTTTAGTAACAAGCCGATTAAAAAATCCCACAGAATCCCTCTTGAATAAATCACTCAATCACGCTTTTGGTCAACTTTGAGGCATTTGGGCACCCATTTGGCTGAAAGCCTCTTCATCTTCAAAATTTCATAGATGATGAAGCATATACGTTTCTGAGTAATGTTTAGGGTTTCTGATATCTTTTTAATGGATGTTCTTCGATCCTTTAAGATCATAGAATGAATAGCATCCATATTTTCAGAAACATCACTTTCACCAGTATTCACCGCATATCATTCTTTTGTTGTGAAATCTTTGTTATTTGCTGCAATTTTAACTTACGTCATAAAAATATACAAAATTATTTTATTAATTAGGTGTTTTGTCTTAAGACAAGTCCATTCATTTTCTCAGTGAACTTAGACCGCCAATGCGCCCTGTCCTTTGCCTCTTCCTTCAGCTCTATAATGGTCTTCTTTCCTTAAAGTCAACCAATATTTTAATCCTCCTCTTTCCCTCAACCTTTCCTTCGATGATGTCATGCAAAAGACAGTTCCTCCTGAGGATATGTCTGATCCAGTTTGCCGAAGAATCACATCCAAACTGGTTTTCTTCTCAGCCACTCTTCCTAAGATTACGTTTGTCACGAAATAAAAATCTGAAACTTTTATGATAAACATTGAAATTGAAGATTCTCATAATACAGGAATTTTAAGTCACATGACAGGGAAAGCCAAAGACTTATCAACCCACCCTTGTAGCTCAATACCATTATTTACAACCAGAGTGTCTGCCAATAATGAAAGAGATGAAATGAGATTTTGGTCATTTAAGACATTAAAAAGTATTAAAATTAGGTTTCACACTATGAATTTTTGTGGACCAAGTTCACTGTGAAAGTAAGAATAGTAGTTTTGTATACTGTGATCAAAATTAGCTTAAATTTACAACTCAACTACTCCTCAGTCGTGATTAGGGACCGGATTTTGCCTATTTGCCTTTCTTTTTTTTTTTAATTGTAAAACATAGGCTCTTGATATATATATTTATGTCCTGTTATCACGATTACAATATGCTAATTTTATAGTGCCTATAATTGCCTATTCTGTTGGTTTTTGCATATTTTATGAATAAAAGCCTTAAATGTACCTATTTCGGCTTTGTACTCTCTCTTTTTTCCCCTTCTGAAAGAGTTTAGTTTCTTAGAAATGGAAGTTTCGGCATTATTGGGGTGCCGGGGGAAGGGGGATGGGGAAAAATTATGTGACGTGGCTTTAACTGACATGCTCTGATCTTGACAGACTAAGTTTATACAGGGACACGTCACACGTCCTTCCCTGGACATGAGCGTGGCCTGCACTACTCATTGGTCATTGCATCGCAAGGGAGAAATTCCCATAATTTACCATATTAAATGAGACATTCTTGTATATAGGCTTACTAAACCTGGCTTAGTATATATTTGTACATTTTTCCTTGAAAACGGGCCTAAGGATTTATATTAAATAAGTTTATCTACCGTTTTTGGGTGCGAGAAAGTGATCTAGCAAGGTCTCGACTTTGGGAAAATTCATTTATGGAGCAGTGGCAGACATCTTGAGAGGAAACGGTACGCTATTGCAGGATAAAAATTTAACCCCTTCAGAGTTGGCAAATTTAAAATTTTGTCCCTTGATATCTTGTGAAGTAGAATGAAGCTTTTTTAGCTATAAAATCATTCTATCAGACAATAGAACCAATATTAAAACTGAAAACCTAGGAAAGTATCTAGTGATTCACAGCAATTTAAATTGCTGGTAAGCTGCAGGTAACAAACTTGTAGTAAAATAAATTTTACATTGCTTGTTGTGCACCTATTTTTTTATTAAGTGCCTATTTTGGTGCCTAAATCCCATATTTTTAATGCCTATTTAAAACATTTTTGGTGCCTAAGAATCCAGTCCCTAGTTATGATATAGTTCAGAAATGAGAAAATCTTATGAATTGCAGATGATGCGGTATTAATGGCTGAGAATGAAAATGACATGTGGAGATCATTAAATCGTTTGAATTTGACGATAGGCGGAATGGATCATTGTATCATTGTCTCCAAAACTAATATAATAGTTTTTGAAAATAACGGATTAGGAAATGGGTGTCAATGATTGGAAAACTGTTAGAACAAGGAAATGATTTTGTGTATCTGGACAGAATGTTCTGTAAAAAATGGAAGGCTATATGCTGAAATTGACATACGGATGAATGCATCTTGGAGAGTAGTTAGATGTATGTGGACGATTGCAAAGAAAGAAGTAATATCGAAAGAAGCAATATGGCAGTATATAAAAGTGTTTTAATGCCAACATTGTTTTATGAATGTAAGCCTATTTTGTCAGAAGAAACACAAGAGTAAGGTGAATTAATTTGTAATGAGATATCTAAGAGATGTATGTGGAAAAACAGATATGGACAGTCAATAATGAATGGATGCAGTTTGAAAGGAAATCCAATAGGCCAATGTGAAATAAGTGTCTTACGTTGGTTTGGGCATGTTGAGAGGATGGGTGTGGATCGGATGATGAAGCAAATATATGAAGGTAGAGTGTGTGGATCAAAAGGAAGGGGTAGGCTATGTAAGACATGGCTTAATGTTGCAGACAAATGTGTGAACAAGAGAAACAATAAGAATCTTAAGAGTAAATGAACATGTATATAAACTCCTTGTATGAATGTTGTTGAAGGAAAGGGTGTATGCAAGGATAGGGAGAAAGTTAATGAGGATGGATTAAGTACAGTTTTTTTTTATTTATATGCACAGTTTTTTGCCTACACCATAATGGAATGACATGATTAGGTACCTATGTATGTATGTATGTATGTATATATGAAATTTTGAATGAAAATCTCACTGAGGGGATCGATGATAACTTTTACTATCACTTTTTTATCATGAATATTTATGTATAGGTCATGAAATATTGTTTCTTTACACAATCACTTCACTCTCTTATGTACTAAACTCCAAACCCACATTTTTCACTCTTTTCTTCCCACATCATCTGCAAATAGCATTTCCATAATTTTATCTTTTCCTACTTTTTCTTTGCTATCTACGAGGCGCATTAAGAAAGTAAGTGTAATTTGCACATATCTGCCATGCATTTGGTGATATTTAAATTGTGCATACATATTAACTTTCTTTAATTCAAGGTCGAAGTGAAGACAAAATTTTGTGAGTTTATGTTTAGTTTGAGGTGAGCTATGTCGCATTAATTATGTTTAAAACAATTGATCAACCTGCCAAATGTGAAGTAATAAAAGTTTTTGAACAAAAGAAACACTCACTTATCGAAAATTCGTAAGATTATTGATAGTTACAGAAAAAATGTGATTTGTTAAATAATAGTTAGAGAGTGGGTGAGACAGTTTAATAGAGAAAGTAAGTGTTCACAAGGAGGAGCGTAGTGGCCCCCTGTCCCTAGTCAATGCTGATCACTTGAAAAATTGGACAAGAAAATTCACAGGAAAAGATGTTTCACAGTGTCTGACTTTTCAGTGCGATAACATTTAACAGTATTTATCGTATGAAGTTGGGACAAAAACATCTCCACCACAAATCCTCACAGAGGATCACCAAAAAAAAATACATGGGATCAACTTTGGAATCTTTGTAGCAGTACCAAGGAGGAGACATATTTTTGAAAAGGATTGTCACAGAGGATGAAACGTGGGTTTCCCATGCAACACCAGAAATCAAGCAATAATCGATGCAGTGACAACATATTGGCTCCCCTAAACGCAAGAA
>CABFWB010002302.1:80159-114439 GCA_902151455.1 Timema bartmani | reverse complement strand
CGATCGCAGCAGACGCTCAGGAAACGCTCGGAAAGCTCGGAACACGTAAGGGAGGCAGGACGACACCTTGCACTCCCATCGACCAAAAGTTAAAGAATTAATAAATGTTGAACCCTGTCCCCGACCGCGTGGAAGCCAAATAGTGAGACCGCGTGACCTGCCCTCTAGCACCACACACGGTGGGCTCAGGTTTCAAGAGCGCGGCTGATAGTAGAGTGAGGTCATACTCTACACCCTAACCACTGAGCTATCCATGAATCGTCCCGTGCCAGGGTCATTCTTCACTCATATTTTAAGGCAGAGTCTATGATGGATATATATAACATTTCTCAAACAAGTAAAGTCAATTGTAAACGGGGTCTGATATAATAGAGGTTGTTAGCTGGGCCTTCGAGTTTATGGACTTGAACTTAGCAGTGCTGAAATTTTGTGTTTCTTAACTTACACAGTATTTATTATCTTTGCCTCTCGGTCTTTATTAGTCTTTTTATGACTATAGTAACATATTAGAAATGAGTGTTTGTTTGGATCACACCTATTTAAGTCCTTATTTCCAAATTGGCACAGAAAATATACTAGGCCTATATTAATTGTGTGTATCAGCTTTGTGTAAGCTAATTGTTAACTAGGATACCTCCAATGCTTTATTCTTTTGATACCAGTTTATACAATCATCCTTTCGATGAATAAATTATTGTTTCAGTAATCAGTTCTATTTTAGTTGTTTGCTTGGAACCATGTAGAGAGAGGGTTCATGTTCTATTGTCCCTTGAATGTACTATACTGTAATTATCCAATCGTAAGTGAAAATGTGAAGCATAAAATTGAGTTCCTAGCCTAAATCATTATGGTACATAAATTACAATTATTTCAGGTGAAGTGCCGGTAATTAAGTATAATATCTGGTCTATATAGTTACAAAGACAACCAATGTCTAAGTACAACTTAAATACTGTTACTTATAAAACCATGTTTATATATGTCGACCTCGTTGGCGTGACCATCGATATTGTCACTGACATGACTGGGGAGTAGTGATGCAGGTCCTCGTAGGTCAGTGATTGTATAATAGTGTATTACTGTACTCTTCAGCGGCCTTAGTTTCAGAATATATTATACGAACATAAGGGGGAGTTAAGGAGAAGTTGTACTATCGCTTCCTAGACATAGCCACCCCTCTTATTAAATGGAAGCAGAAAATCACGTGATGGCTGGACCTCGTGGTTTGAACAGCAGATGTTAGTTGAGTCCCGGCCTCTGCGCTAATGCCGTCTTTCCCCGCTAGTGGTCTTTTAACTAGAAACATCAGTCGTGAATTGAATGGGAATATCCTCCCAGTGATCACGCCATCTAGCTCTTGTACGTACAATTATTTGAGTCGAAGTAAGTTTCGTAGAGTACATGTACACAAGCTGAGATCATGTTAAGTAGATACATATTGTCAGTAGAGGTTTATGGGAAAGATATTCAGAGAACGTGAGCTTGTGTATTTATTTTAAATATCAATAAGGGGTTGGTATGAATGGCCAAACTATGATGTCATTTATATCCAATCAGCACTCAGTTGACTTCATTGGTGTCTGCGCACAACACTATGAAGTCTTGGTATGAAAGGGGGGGGGGTGACGATAAGACAACTTTTGAGACCCAATTATGTTCATCAGAGCGCGCATGCGCGTTACACACTGCCTTTCTTCTGGATTAGGTGAAACAATTGGTTGTAGAGTCGGATCGTCAGATAGAGTTTTTGTTATGAATGTGAACCATGTCGACCGTTGGCGTCCGTCTTCAGGCTCATTACTTGGCTCCGGTGAGGCAATTAAACTGGGTGAGTAGACATGACGAGCTATGTGGTGTAGTTTGTAGCCACGGTACACTTCATGTGTGATATCGGATCGCGTGACCTTTGCATTCATATTTTACAATTGAACAACTTATTAATGTGTTTTGGAATAAAAGGATTACTAACAATTTCAAAGCAGATTTTAATTACATATTTAATAAATAAACTACCCAACACACCCGTCGAAAAATGAATAATACAAGGGTGATGTAGGCAATTCAATGACGCTACATTATTGGCGCCGGCAACGTGAAGGGCACGACTCTGTTTCACATGGCCTAAAAGACAGTCCTTTACCGTCGGATCTACATCACGCTATTTCGGTTCAAAAACAAACGGAAAACAATAAACGCCATAGATCCTACACTCGAATCCGGCGAGTTCCAAACACAGGACTATGTGACGCAGTGGACGAAACTGCAGGCAGTTTATAAAGTCAGAGTGCACCAGGTACGAAAAACAAAGAGATTGCGAAGTAAGTGAACGCCGACCATATATTGTCTACATTAAACATTTTGTTTACATGACAAATTTTATTGAATTAAACATTTTTAAAGAATTAAATATGTTTTAGCTAAAGCTTGTTCATTTAAAAGCAGTGCATTAAAAATAAACTATTTAGCAATCAATATAATTTGTGTGTGTGGGAATTGATTAAACCAAAGTAACTTTCGATAGCTAAGTGTAATAAACTTAATTTTAAGATTTTGGAAACACTAGGGGCATAGATTTCCCACATTCAAAATGGAAGAACCAAACAGTGATACCACTACTGAGAATAGCCTTTAATTCCAGCCTTGTGCACATTATTCTCAAAACATATTAGATGATGACATTAATTTAGAACCAGATAAGTCTAGTCTAGGTGTAGATGACACTTTGATTGAACTAGCTACGCGTAGGCAATTCAGGTGTAGAAAATGTCGAGGGAGTAGAAGTAGAAACAGAGGCGGATTTACGCATAGGCCAAGTAGGCAAGTGCCTTCGGTAGCAGATTTTAGGGGTGGTAAATTTTGAATGATGAAAAAAAACATAAATTTTTCTTCCAGTTAAAATACTTTTATAACTTCATCGTGTGTGTGATTGTTGTTTTTTGCTGTACCTGCGTATCAATATGACAGACTATCGCCTTAATTCACTCACAATCATCTTAATTAAAGGTCACTTATTGGATAAAAGTGATTTGTCTGGCATCATCGACCAGTTCGCTCAGCAGGAAAATCGAAAGATACTATGGACTATTTTCTTATTGTGTTCATGCTAATATATTATCTGTAGTAAAATGTTCTACAGTCTACTAATGCAGAATTAATATATATTTTTTAATTATATAATATTTGAATTTGTGAGTTGTGATAGTGTAAGAATGTTTATTTCAATTTTTAAGTATTTACTTAGATTCTTACTACTTTTAAAACCTCACTAAAATAAATAATAAATTAATGTAAGTATTTTTTATTTGTCATTTCACATATAGCACTTGTGTATATGGTATATATGTGTCGGTATATGAGGGGTGGTAGGGGGGGGGAACGGGGATTTGTTTAGAAGGTTAGAAACTAAGGTAGGAAACGTGGGTGGCAAATTATCTAGTGCCTACGGGCGGAAGACTCGTAAACCCACCCCTGAGTAGAAAGTAAGCTCAAAAATACTTTAGAATTAGAGAATAGCCAATTTGAGGCTTTAATGAATTTTATTGAAAGAATGGATGAAATAATAACAAAAAATGTTATGGTGTTAGTGAAAAATTTGAAAAGTTTATTCAGGAGAGCAAAGAAAGTAATATGGAGATGCGTAAGGAAACGAAGGAAAATTTTGAGAGTAATGATGACCAATTTAAGGGTGTTTATGACCAATTTATGGGTGTTCATGACCAATTTAAGGGTGTTCATGACTTTTTAAAAACTGTAAATGAAAAGTTTGATGAGAAATTTGAGAATAATAGCGGAGAATTAAATGAAAAATGTAATGGTGTTGGGATGAATTTTGAAAATTGAAGACAATAAATTCAAGATTTACGGTAGTAAATTGAAAAGGGCACTGTATTCAAGAAAATAAGAAAGGATTTAAAATATTAAAACAAATGATAAAGACATATTTATCCATTTAAATCCTATCTAGTAGAGTAGAAGTTGTCAAATGGGAAGAAACGTCTCAATTAAGACAAAAGCAAGTAATTGTTGAAGAATAGTATATTCTATCAATTTTTGAAATACATATTTCATAAGATAAAACTAATGACTCAGGATCATCGAACTGAGGACTCCTGATTTAGAATTTAAATGAATTAGTCATGGGGTGTAAGATTTATTTAAGATGAAATTAAAGCGTTGTGGACTGTCCAAACCATCCAGTAGGCGTCTTACCCCAATTGTCCCTCTCCCCATATTATTCCGATCCACCGTCATCTCACCTGGAGCCACTGCTGCTAAACTTATTCTGTGACACTGATCACGTGGGCTATTGAAGCCAATCTACTAGGTCTGACATCAACCTGAGTGTATCAGGAGTTTAGTGAGGGCTCCTCTTGAAACTGACTTGTGGGAGACCTTCGACTTGAGAGAACAAGAGCCAACTACATGGATAGATGGGTACTGATCACGCAGAGCGTCACAGCAATTGGTTCAACGTTCTTTTGTTGTGCACTCAGATTGTGTCGATGAGTGTACTTTCTTTGAACTAGGCCAGAGTCTCGTTTAGTGGCCTTCAGGATAAGAGTTCAAAGTGTTGTCTTGCCTCCCTTACATGTGTACAAGCTTATGGAACGTTTCAAACGGTGATCTGCGAAGTCGGTGATGGAGTCCAGTGAGTGGAAGAAGAAGAAATAAGTCAGCGTCGGGGTACGAGTGCACCCGCAGGACGAGGCTAATATAGTGGGAGTCAGCTGAGGCCAGCTCCTACACGCAACAAATCCACGGGGAGCGTTGGAGGAACCACCATTGGAAACAGACTTGTGCAGCGGTAGTCGCAATCGCAGTTGCACATTCAGATGCATATTGGCATGCTATAATGCTATCTGAAGGGTAGAACGAGAGAAAATTACAACATTTACAGACCAATACACCATGCTATTGACGGCACCTAATAACGGAATTTCACAGTTCACAAAGGTTCTGAAACAATAAAAAGACAGAATATCATAAGTGAAGAAAAAATGAGGTAAGGGTTTCTAGAGATAATAGTGGAGACACTATTCTATGGGGGGGTTGTATGAGAATGTGCGCTGACCACTGCTTTACACATCTCGCTTATCCGAGCAGGGCTTTGGGACGTCAGTGGCAGTAACCAGGGTTGATGACATAGTTCCCAAGTCCCAGGATAAGAGAATTGTTGGCACCAGGAAGCATTTAGTACAAGGATTGCGCAATCTTCTGAAAGTGGTCCTTGAGGATAGGCTTCTCCAAGTCCCGATGTAGAGTCACGCTGTGGAAGTACCAGGAGGTATCCACAATGATCCTCAGACATTGGCTCTGGAATTACTGCATCCTCCTTACATACAAACCCACCAGGTGCCCCAGATGGAACACGCATAATCGAGAAGTGGCTAGAGTAACTGTCTGCACAGTGTCAATCCATTTCTCGTGGACATGGTGCTAAGCCTGAACAGAATTGAACCTAGATAAACCTGCATCTGTCTTGCCTTGGTCTGTCGCTCAGTCACATGTAGTATCAAGGTCAAGTTGTTGTCCAGCGTAAGTCCCAGGTACTTAACGCTGTCCACCCACCTGATCTGATCTCAGAACAGATGGATAGGGGCCAGCTTCCATATATAGAGTAGAGCTGTGCTCTTTTATACGTATGTACTAGTCCTCCAGGTGGTCAGCCACCCATCTAACTGTGTCAGATGAGTCTGGAATCTCCTCCTCACTAGCTGTCCTCACCATTATTCCACTACCACAGCCGTGCCATCCACGTACATTGCTAGCTTGGTGTCTAAGGTTTTGGTATGTCGTTCACATACAGACTGAAGAGAGCAGGGCCCACGAGGGATCATTAAGGCACTTCACTGCCAAACACCGTTGAAGGCGTTTGCCACGACAAGGAAGACAACACCAGTTGGCCTGTTGATATTGAAGATCCTCTTGACCTGTTCCATGAGGCGGAGAATTTGGTAATACGTTGCTTGTCGCGCTTGAATAGCCGAACTGCTCGTTCAACAGGATAAATACCTCAAAAACATGTCAGGTCATTCTCGTCAGCAGTAGTCTCTCGAATACATTGCCTAAACAGTCGAGCCAGCTGATCGGTCGGTAAGACGAGGTTAGGGCTGGGTCCTTAGCCGGCTTATGAACGCACAGGTCGTTGGCGTGCTTCCAGAGCTCAGTGTAGGGATTCAGGAGCAAGATTGTTGTGATTAACTCGCCGAAGAGGTTAATCGTCTCCAAGTACAGCTTTCCAAGTATTGCGTTACTGATATAATCTGGTCTGCGGATTTGGTTTATTTTAGAGCGGCTAGTGTCCGTGATATTTTGGTTACCTACGTGTGCTCTGGTTCATCTAAGTGTCTGTACAAGACCACACCAATGAACTGGGTCACGTACACAATGTGCACCAGGTCTGATGACTCGTCAGTCGGTACTGAATTGCGCCTTTAGGTGATCAGTGAGGCATCGGTCTTCTTCTGGTCGGAGTTGGCCACCCCGTTCCATCCTGAAATAGGTGGCCTTCGTAGGGGGATCTGTAAAAATGTCCTCATCATTTGCCACAGGGACCTGTTATGTATGTATAGGCTCTCAATCTTCTTCTCTGAGATACTGTTCTGGTATTATGGGTCTATCTTTCCAACTGCATGCACTTTGCGGTTACAGTTGACCTTGCCTACCAGGCTCTTCAAAGTTTGTCAAAATTTCTTCAGCTGATTTTTCTCCCAGACGTGCCTAGGGACAGAATCGGGTAAGGAAGCTTGTGTTATTATCTTAGGATGCCTAGGCATCAAAGATTCGAGCATCCACTTAGTGGTGGAAGTTATGAACTCCACACCGTTATTGATTTATACTGCCATTCGAAAAGCAGGGATGGAAAACCAACCTCTTTCTCAATACATTTGTGAACCTGTCTCGGTAAGCACGACTCAAGTAAGTTTATTCGGGGGGGATCGATTATTAACAACGCGTGCCCAAGTTTCACAAGAACGGGATTGTGGTTTGTGTTTAGCTCTGCTAAGCACTTCAATACCAATCACTGTCTAACCTTTCTGGTGAAAACAAAGTCAAAGATGTCCGGACGGATAGGAGGATTGTAAAGGCAATGAGTTGGGAGGTGAGGCGTAGACCACCAAGCAATGTTGATCCATGCAGTCATGGAGCAAATTAATTGCCGTGATTTCTGGATCTTCCTCAAGAGACTCGATGAAAAGTCATATGGATCCAGTCCGAGAATCCCTTTGAGTAAATAAATGTGTGTTTTGAGCTTTGCAGTCTCATCCTCTAGGCTAAAGGTAGGGGTGGAGGAAGTAGTGAAGATTGCGAGGAATGGGTTGGAAGGTTGAGAAAGGGCAGAGCAGAGGTGGTATTGAGGGGGGAAGCGGTCTCGGGCAGATCCTTAACCAACAAGAAAGGACTGCATACTGCAGGACTGTTTCTGGAAGGGTGGCCTTGACTAGTGCCTCTGCCTGCAGTGGAGGGTTTGGTTTTATTGACAACGCATCATCAGAAGATTTTACTTGTGGCTTTGCCGTTGGAGCTGAAGTCATGGTCGCCCTTTGTTCCATAGTTTGCCCCGTGAGCTTCTGGTCTTTGCATAGGCCATCCATCTTTCCTCTTTGGGCTTTAGAGACTCGTGTCATCCCTGCTTCCCGTATTATTTGTACGTTCAACGGTCCCGCCGAGCCGAGAAGTGAGCTCTTGAGCAGTGCAGACACTTTGGGTGATATCATCTCTCCTTCGCGCACCCACCCTTCTCGTGGTCACCACCACAAAATCCACAACTCAGATTCACGCAGCAATCCTTCCGCACATGCCCGAACTGGAAGTAGTTCTCAAACTTAACCAGGCCACCGGGTGACTTGCATTTCTTCACCTTGACACGGAGCCAACACAGTACTGATAAGGAATACAGTATCGCAATATGTTCCTTGGGAGTCTGAATGGTAGCGAAGTTAGGCAACTGCTGCATCTATCTGGTCTTCTGGTCTCATTTCCACTGGGAGAGCACCTGAGTGACCGATTTCACGGGAAACCCCATCTCCGCAAGCTCCCTTAGATCTTGTCAGGCTTTATGTGAGTCAGGAGTCCCTTCACAACTTCACAATAACTCTGTCCAGTCGCTCCCTTCCCGGCTCATAGAACAAATGCTGGATTCCCAAGCTAAGCAGGAACGCTTGCAGGGATGGTAAGAACTATCAGACCCCCACTGGAAAGGTACTTGGTCCCTGAGTTGCCTCACTACCCGTACACTTTGGCGAATCTTGAACTGGGTGGCCTTTGTCACCTTGAATTAGTCCTCCACATCACAAAGAATAGTGGGAGGAATATTTTCCTTGAATTCGTGAGTCAGCCCTAGAGTTACTAGTACCAAGTTGGAGTGAGGAGTGGCTTTTCCCTTCAACAGGTCTTACGATTTGAAACCCATCAGCCTCATCATCGGACTCCATTCTCGATTCATCACACATCAACGAGATATCTAATCATGAATACAGTTTATCTACATATATGGACTCCCGTGAGCTGTCAACGCGCGGGAAGCTTGCTGCTAAGTCTTCCGAGGTTGACGAAAAGTTAAACAGGTGCTGGTTTCCCCATGACACCCCTTCGTGAGAGGTTCTAGCGTTGACACAGGTTTGTTGGACCTTTGGGGTGACGCGAACGTCAGTGCCACATACTACGGTCTTTACCACTGAAAGATTTCTGGGCTCCTCATTGTTAAGTCTTCCATTAGGACCATTTGGTTTCCACCTATCGTGCTGGTGGGACCTTTCGCCTTACTTTCCGGTTTCCGTTCTGGAAACACTTAAAGGACCCTCTAGTCCTTGTTGACCACCAGTGGCACGCTCACCTCTTAGAGTTGGAAGGGCCCCACGGGACTGGCTCAATCGACATCGTTGCCAACGTTTTTCAGGGAAATGGAATTAATCCCTTCGCAGAGTCCCGAGGAAGCCATACAGGATGCCCCGCTGGTTCCATAAAGTGCCAAATCTTCACTCACTCTGAGAATGTCAAGCGACTCTTGGTTGCAGTCACCAGTAACACACTCACCTCCAAGAGTTGGAAGGGCCCCACAGGATTCAATCACATGGGATTCATCGGCCCTGAGAAGGGCCGAATCGTACTGTTGGCCAACAGTGTCTCGAATTACCCCGGTAGCTGGGGAGATTGTGATGGCAGCCTAGTTGGCCATAGAAAGGCCATATTGTCTTCCCCTCTGGGAATGACGGTAGACTGGCAGCCACCAAAGCATTGTTTACTCCAATAATTGAAGGGGCCCCACTGACTTTGCCTAAGCAGGATTCACAAGACCTTAGGAAATCCAGATTCTCCTTTCAGTAGACAATCGCGTGCGTCTCCTCAAAAGTTGAAAAGACCATGCCAGTGACCTTATTGGCGCTAGGAAGGGAAGATATGCCTTTAGTGCTGCCATATGTGGCCACCTTCTTGGTAGCTGGGGAGGTCACGCTGGCAGGCTGAGTAGTCATTAGGGGACTGCAACAGCTTAAGTCTCAGCCTGGCTGATTGTAGAGGTACTGGGCTCCCGCTTGACGCCAAGCACGAGCTCCTTCCTGATAGAAGGGGCTTTGAAATAGCGCGAGCTGAAACTCTTGACCTCCCTGGTCATGACAGGCTTGTTAATGCAAGCCCTTTCTCCGCCAACTGCGATAATCTTCCTACAGTTCAAGGCCGGAAGCCGCCTGGCCCAGCTTTCTTCTCCTCATCCAGTGGTCTTGTCCTGACCCCAACTACTTTCTTATTATTTGTCAAGGATTCATTGTATCTCGTAGATTAGCAACTCAGTCGGAATTGGTAACCTAGATGTTCAGCTAGGAGCACGTAAGGGAGGTAAAAGACACTCTGCACTCCCATCTTTTGCAGGCCGTCATGACTGGGGAGTTTAAAGTGTCATATTGAGGTCACTGAAGAAATCCTCGGACAGTAAAGAGCTCGTGTCTGGTGGCAAATAGACCTCAATTAGACCATTGACCTAGTCTTAAACAATTGCGGCCCTTTCGAGAGCTAACAAGTCTGCAGGCGTGACCTCTCCAGTTACCGGGAGAGTTCGTGCGAGCTGTGGTGCGGGAAAATCAGTGGGGCCATTCCTACTCCAGAAGGTGAGCTTGCCACTGGCTGTAGCCAACAAGGGTCACCTACCGTTCTCAAGGTGGAAGAACATACTACCCTTTTCAGGGTCAACAAGGCTACCAGCTTCACCTAACAAATTACCGGAAAGGGGTGCGCAAGTTGCACCCTACAGGAGGATATGGCCCTTCCCAGGACCAATAACTCCAATAAGGGTGAAGCAATTGAGGCCCCCCAAATCCCGGGGGTGAGCTTGCAACAGGTGGTTGCTAACTTAATTCAACTGCCCTTCGAAGGTTGGAAAACAATATGGTCAAAACAATTACAGCTAATATGCCAACGTGAGCTTCCAAACTACCCGTAAGGTGCGCGAGAGCCTTGGGCTACAGGAGGATTCAACTCTTATCAGGGCCGATGACCCCTGCGTGGGCAAAGTCAGTTGGGCTCATCTAACGCACGGGGGTGAGAGCACCATTGGTGGCTGTTACCAAGAGTCGTTTGCACTTTTCAGGTTGAGTGATGATGCAGCCCTTTTTAGGGCCCCTTTGGCAACCATTATGGCTTCCTCAGACCTCAGATATTCATGCAAGTTTTTCGAGAGACTACTACTGACGAGACGGATCCAACATGTTCGCGAGGCGGGTATTCTGGTGTAAGAGCAGTTCGGCTTTGGGTGAGACATACTACGTCTCACCAAATATTCCACCTCTGGTGCAGGTCACGAGGATCGGCAACATCAACAGGCAAACTGTTGTTCTCTTCCTTGACGTGTCAAGGGGCTTCAACAGTGTTTGGCACGAAGGTCTTCTTTTCAACATCCTTTCCCCAACGCTACCCTTCTACTTAGTTAAGGTCTTAAAATCTTTCCTATCCCATCACAACTTCTCTACAATCTTTAGTAACGTCACTTTCCACGGCGTTCTTAAAGTATGGAACAAAATTTGTGTGGTTCCTTGATAATTTTATTTTTAAAGTGGAAGCCCGTCTCAAAAGTGTGATATCAATATGTCAATAGAAAGCTGAGTGTCCAAGGAAGAACTAGAGCCTATTGGTATTCGAAAACTAAGGATCATTTATAATTAAGAAGAGGAAACAAATTTCTTACATTTTGCTGTTTTAACACAGCATATTTTTCGTGGTGAGATCCAGCCAAAGCTTCATCTATAAATATAAATATGTTTTATTTTATTTAATCACCAAAAATCCAGGAATAATATAAATCCTTTTAGAAGAAAAAAAACTAGATATATTCAGATACTTTATTAAATCCAATATTTTATTTTACGTAAAGATATTAATGCCATTGATTTTTTTAAGAATACTAAATATTTATTTAGTTGTTTTTACTCACAACTCCATATATCATATATTCTTAGCCTATATATATTTTTTCTTTTTTGCTTTTTTATTATAAACTCCTAAATTTAACCATATTCAGAGATGATTATTTTAAATAATAAATTTTGTTTAAGAATGGATGTAATAAAATATATTTTATTTTTGTCATGTTAGAATTGTATTTACTTGGAATTCCATAGGTAGGTTTGGGATGTGGTAACAAGGAAACAATAATAATAATAATAGCACACATAAATTTCAATAATTTTTTTATTGTAATTTAAAATTAGTACATTTCATTCAATGATCCATTTTATTTCAATTGTTCATGTTTTGTTTTAAGTATTCTTTCAACTCTTGTAGAGACTTACGGCACACCATTGTTGTAGGTAAGGTAACATTAACATTGTAATATCCAGATAAACGTTCCCGAGCACACGCAGTGGTCTCGAGTATTAAGAGTCATCGTGCCTTTGTAAAAGTTAGTCAAACTGAAGTTTTTTTATCATTATTCTTTCTCTTGGTTCCTAGGAGTGGTGCCCAATATATATAATTTTATACATACTGACTGTACCTTTTGTTGAATAGACATTATATTTTTATTAGACTATACAATTTATTTTTTCAAACTTAAGATTATAATTGTAATAGAATTTTAATTCCATATGATGAATTTGCTTTGTTGTGTAACGGGCTAAGCTCGTTTAGCCCATACCTACATACAAAGAAAACGAAACTAAAATAAATGACTGTATTTACAAGAATAAACAAAACTAAAATAAATTGCAGTTTATTAACTCACTGTGTAATTGTGTTCTTGAATACGGCCCGGTTCACGTGAATACTGCTTGGCTGGACGAACAAAAAGAATAAGCGGACGGGGCAGCTGCATCTAGTCAACTGAAACATCAAAACAAGACTGAGTGGCCTGTGTGCTTCCTTGGAATCCTACCAATATTTTTTTTATTGTTCTAGAGAATTCTGCGCCTGCGAGCAAACCCCCATTCCCCTCCACTCCTTAGACGTCAGATCAATTTCATATATAATGCAGCACCTCTCGTACTATTGTTGGGTGGGTGTGCAAGGGGTCACCCTGCCTCCCTTAAGTGTTCTTAGCTTTTTGGGCGTTCCTAGCGTCTGCTATATTCGACTGGATGGAACCTGCGGTGAAGTTGAAGAAAGGTGTTGGCGTCGGGATCGGGAGAAGACCACCAGATGAGGCGAAGAAGAATCCCGTGCCCGGGAAGTGACCGGCCCCGAGAAAGAAGAAGTTGGCGGCGAGCGTCTGGGGAGCCACCATCAGCAGCAGGTTTGTGCTGCCCGTCTTGGCAGGTGGAGTCGAAGGTTTCCGTTCGCGGGGACTGAAGGCTCTTCCGGTCAGGAAGAAGCTCGTGCCGGGTGTCAAGTGATCCGCCACAAGCCCAAGGGCCGGTGCTTTAGCGGAATCTGCCCTCTCGAGGGGTAACAAGCATGCGGGGAAGGCCGAAGGCAGTGGGGCGACTCCGACTCCCGGAATCGAGCGTTCCGCTGGCTGAAGCAAACGAGAGTCACATTCGGGGGACGAATCGGCCCTTTTTAGGGCCAACAAGGCAGGCGTTACCTCCCAAATAACCGGGGAGGTGGGCACAGGAACATGCCTACCAGGTGTAGGAAGTGGGGCCCCTCCAACTACTGGAAATGAGCGTGCCGCTGTCCGAACCCAACAAGAGCCACCATCCGGTGACGATTCTGCCCTTTCTAGGGCCAACGCGTCAGACAGCGTAACCTCTCTCATTACCGGTGAGGTGGGCGCAGATGGTCAAGGTGAAGTCAGCGGAGCCCCTCCAACTACCGGAGGTGAGCGTGCCGCTGACGGACCCACCGGGGAATCCGGTAATGCATTCTCGGGTCTCAACTCGTCGATCCGTGCCGGCCTCCTGCAAAGCGTTAGCAGCAATGTCGATGCGGGCGAGTCCAGCGGGGCCCCTCCAACTACAAGAGGTGTGCGTGCCGCTGGTGGCCGAAAAGAATTGGAGGCCCTTTTCAAGGCCGACAGCCTACAAACCGGGCAAAATAGCGAAAGATCCTGCCAGCACGATGGGTGGAAGCCTAACGGTGTCAACGGAAGCCCTGACCAGGGGGAGCCTAGCCGTCTTTCGTCGGTAAAGACCGCTGCAAGCGGCACTGACACGTGCGTTAGTGCAATGGCCTCAAAAACCCGCGTCAACTCCGACACCTCCCACCAAGTGGTGTCGGTAGGTAAGAAACGCCAGGCTGAATTTTCTTCAGACTCGGAAGACCGGGTCACACGCTTCACGCGTGTCGACAGCTCGTGCGATTCCGTGGACGTGAAGGGACTGTCTTCAGGACCAGACCTCCCGTTTATGCGTAATGAGTTGAGCTAGGGGTCCGATGATGAATCTGAAGGATTTCAAACCGTAGGACCCCGCCGAAGGGGTAAGGCTGGCAACACCAGGAGGCTAAAGGGGTGCAACCCTAAACATTTAGGCAGTAGCTCTGGTGATGAGAGCGGGGACAAAGGTGGCCTGGGCTAGGGTGTGCCAGCGTTAGGTAAAGGTGGGAAGCGGCGGAAACCTAAGGGTAACAATGCAAGCAATGCCTCACCCCAGCCTGGTACTAATGGTTCTGGGCCGGCTCACAAAGCCAAGGGGAATATACCTCCCATCATCTTGTGTGGTGTGGAGGACTACTCCAAGGTGGCGAGGGCCATCCAAACCAGGTTCGAGAGTCTGTGGAGGCGGTCAGATAGCTGGGGGATTGAGTGTGCCTCCAGTGCGGGTTAGAGGAAGATTACCACGCCCTCCAGAAGTTCTTGCCAAGCTTGGAGATCCAGCATTGATCCTACGAGCTGGGATGGTAGCGACTGGTCAGGGTCGTTGTGAAGGGACTCTTGACATGGAAAAACCCTGGTGACATCCAGGAAGAGCTGGTGGAGATGGGTTTCCCTGTGAAATCCATCACCCAGATGCTCTCCCAGTGGAAACGGGATCAGAGGACCGGAGAAAGGCAGCGGTTGCCAAACTTCGTTGTCTCTCTGACTCCCGGGGACCACACCGCAAGGCTGTAATCCATATCAGTCCTGTGCGGGCTCCACGTCAGGGTGGAGAATTACAAGTCTCCTGGCGGCCCAGTTCAGTGCAATAACTGTTTCCGGTTTGGGTATATGTGGAGATATTTCCACGCAAACCCTAGATGTGGGTTCTGTGATGGTGAGCACGAGAGGGGCGGGTGCCCGAATGAGAGAGACGATCTCCCCCGAAGTGCCTGCATAGTTCAGAAGCCCACTCCTTGGCGTGGTGGGGCTGTCCCACGCACAGGTCATTGCGGGAGGCAGAGACTGTGCGTTCCTACAAGGCTCAAGAAGGGAGGACGGATGGCCTAAGCGAAGGTCAGAAGCCCTCGGGGCACGTTGCGGTACGGAAGATGACCGTGACTCCAGCTCCGACACCAAAGCTGCTGGTGCAATCTTTCGCTAGTGCGGTGTCAAGGAGACCAAAACATCTACCTCAGGCTGAGACACCTGCTAAGGCCACCGTACCAGAACCGGTGGCATCCAGTACATCCCTCTCGGTCGAGGACCCGTCCAAGACCGCTTTTCTCCCAATCCCGACCCTCACCTCTTCCGCACCCTGAACCTCTCCTCCCCCCTCGCACCCTACCAACCCTTTCCTACAACTCCCCACGCCTATCCCTGTTGACCCTGCAAACCTCACCCCCAACCCGCTCCCCAACCCTTCCTCAGAGAATGATGCTGCAAAGCTCAAAATTTGCTTTGAGCTTCTCAAAGACATTCCGGGACTGGATCCATGGGACTTTTCATCGAGTCTCTTGAGGAAGGTACAGGAATTTCCGAGGAGTAACCGTGGCCACCTGGTCATGGAGCACATCATCCTCTACCTGGTTTCTCAGGGCAGTGAACCCAAATAGAGGACCACTAGTGCTGAAGGAGCTCACGGTCGCACTCTGGAACGCCAGCAGAGTCGCGGGGAAGAAGGCTGAGCTTGAAAGTTTCCTGGTAAAGTATCGTGTCGATGTAATGCTGTTGGGAGAAACCCACTTGCGCTCCGCAATGAGATTCTCGCTAGCAGAGTTCATNTGGGAGAAACCCACTTGCGCTCCGCAATGAGATTCTCGCTAGCAGAGTTCATCTGCCATCGGAGAGACCAAGTGGGGGATGTGGAAAGGGGTGGGACGGCGGTCCTGGTCCTAAGAGGCCTTGACCATCACGTCATCTCGCTTCTTTCCCTCCAACACATGGAAGCAACGGCTATCCAACTGGTGACTTCTACCGGCCTGGTGCGACTTATTTCCATCTTACTTACTTACTTACTTCCCTCCCAGCCACCGGTTCAACCGGGCTACGAGGACTGATATGGAGGTGCTGATTAGAGGTATCACGCCTATTTTAATCGGTAGTGACTTCAATGCTAAGTTCCCAAAATGAGGTTCTAGGATTATGTGCACTCGCATCGGATTGCTCCGCGACGACATAGATCTGCACGGTTTTGTGGCTTCCGGCCCCCCGACCCCCACCCCCTTCCCTCACAGCCCCCTTGGTATCCTGGACGTCCTTGACTTCGTTGTTTCGAGAGGGATCAGAAGGTCTCTAGCTGAGCTAGACTCGGATCACAATCCCGTTCTTGTGAACCTGGGATGCGCAGTATCCTTCATATACCCCCGAAAAACCTGACCTTAAGCGCACTAACTGGAACAGGTGCACGAATGTGTTAAGAGGGAGGTTGGGACTCACTCCTACATTTCGAACAGCAGCAGAAATCGATCGCGGTGCGGAGTTCATAACTTCCACCATCAAAGGGTCACTCGAAGCATAGACGTCGAGGCACCGTCCTAAGAGGGCGAAACAAGTTTCTTTGCCCGATTCTATCTTCAAGCACGTCCGGGAGAAAAATCGGATGAGGAAGGCTTGGCAAATTTCGAGAGACCCGGTAGACAAGGCCAACTGGAGCCGCAAAGTCTATGTGGTTCGCGAGATGGTCCAAGAATACCGGAACAGTGTCTGGGAAGACACGATTGAGAGCCTGTGCGGATTGGACCGGTCCCTGTGGCGCATGATAAGGAACTTGATGCGGGTCCCCGTACCAAGGCCGCCTATTGTAGGTCGTAACGGGGTGGCCAACTCCGACCAGGAGAAGGCCGATGCTCTCGCTGAGCACTTAGTGCTCTCGCTGAGCACTTAGAGGCACAATTTGTACAAACTGACGACCCGTCAGACCCGGTGCACATTGCGCAAGTGGCTCAAGTCATCGGTACGGTCTCGTACAGAATTTGGATGAACCTGAACCCATAGAGTTGACAGAAATGTCGCGGGCGTTAGCCTCTCTAAGACTAAACAAGGCCCCCGGACGTGACGGTATCAGTAACGGGGTCTTCAGAAAGCTGTCCTTGGAGGCGATTAACTTCCTCGTGGAGTTATTCAATGCCGTCCTGCTCTTGAGTCGCTTTCCTTAGCTCTGGAAGCACGCCAACACCCTCTGTTTTCATAAACCGGGTAAGGACCCGGCCCTAGCTTCGTCATACCGACCGATCAGCTTGCTCGACTGTTTTGGCAAGTTGTTCGAGAGACTTCTACTGACGATACTGATCCGACATGTTCGCGAGGTGGGCATCTTGGTGGACGAGCAGTTTGACATTAGGCCGGGACACGCTACGTTTCACCAACTCGTCCATCTCGTGGAGCATGTCACGAGGAACTTCAACATCAACAGGCTGACTGGTGCTGTCTTTCTCGGCGTGGCAAAGGCCTTTGACCGTGTTTGGCACGAAGGTCTCCTTTTCAAACTCCTCTCAATGAACCTGGCCTTCTACCTAGTTAAGGTTGTTCGATCTTATCTTTCCCACCGCACCTTCTCCACTACCTTTGGGAACGCCACTTCCCAAGTCAGAATCACCCGGGCTGGAGTGCCGTAGGGTTCCCTCGTGGGCCCAGTGCTCTTCAGTCTATATGTGAACGACATGCCCAAATCCCCAGACACCAAGTTGGCATTGTATGCGGACGACACGGCTCTAGTAGTGGAGTCATGGCAAGGGCAGCTGGTGAAGAGGTGACTCCAGATGCACCTGACACAGTTGGAGGGATAGCTGACCACCTGGAGAACAAATATTGACGTGTAGAATAGCACAGCAGTGCTCTTCACATGGAAAAGAAAGTTCTACAGGCAGGCTCAACTCCAGCGGTTCGGAGAGCAGATCAGATGGGCGAACAGTGTTAAGTACTTGGGACTTGCGCTGGACACCAAACTTATCTGGCGACTACACTGCACCGAGAGACTAAACAAGGCAAGGCAAAGTTTGGGAATCCTAGGCCCACTGCTTAACAGGCGTAGCGCCCTGTCTACAAGCAACGGTCTGACACTGTACAAGCAGTTGCTCAGATCGATCATCGACTATGCGTGTCCCGCTTGGGGCCACCTGGCGGACACGTATATGAGGAGGATGCAGGCGTTCCAGAGCGTGTGCCTGAGGATCATTGTGGGCACACCTTGGTATGTTCGGAATGTGATTCTGCATCGCGACCTGGATATGCCTACCATCAAGGGCCACTTCCGGAAGCTAGCGCAGTCCTTCTACGACAGACCTCACGGTGCCACTAATCCTCTTATCCAGGGACTTGAGAATTACGCCATCGACCCTGGAGGGTGCCATTGATGTCCCAAAGCCCTGCTCGGATAAGTGAGATGTGTCAACAGTGGTTTGGGAGGCTCTCATCCAGCCTTCCGTAAGGTAGTGTCTCCGCACGTAACTCTAAAAACCTTTATTCGGCTAAGCAATAAACATTTGTTTTTCCCCAATAATATTAATAATAGGCTTTTCTTTGTTTCAGTAACTTCGCGAAATGCGACTATCCGTCAGTTTAATATACAAAAACCACACGGTTTTACCAATTTGTCGGTCCGTGTTGGAATTTCTCTCGTGCTCCCCTTCAGGGTACATTAGAGCATGCTATTTTGCGTCTGCGTGTACTATTGTTGTATTCAATTTCAACAACTCGTTACACGAGCCTCCATGGGGCTTCCAGCTCACGTATCTTACAACAGAGATCAAGATGGTTGTTCCATCAGTCTCACCACCTAGTAATATAATATTGTTTCTCCTAAGGTTCTTAGAATACCTTATTTCTCATTACCTTTTGAAGTTAAGGTTGACGCCTCGTCCTATGCCCTAGGTTGTGTTCTATCTCAACAAGACCCTGAAGGACACCGGTGGCAATCGCAAGTAAATCTTTGATTGATGCTTAGAAAGGTTAAAGCGCTTACGAAAAAGAATGCCTCGCCTGCAACTTTGGTAACGAGAAGTTTGCCGACTATCTCGAGCAACGCGAGTTTGTGCTGTATACCGATAACAGAGCCTCGTTGTGGATGTTTAATCACCCAAAGCAATTAGGGAAAATTGGCCATTTGGTTTCGAAGTTGTCACAGTTCAAATTTCGAACAGAACGTGTCTCGGGAAAAGACAATGTAGTAGCCGATGTTCTTTCTCGCATCAATGCAGTGGCGTTTATTCAATGGAAGCAAGGGAAGCAACGTTTCCCTAAAATTAAAAAGAGAACAAAGGAAATAAGAGGAAAATAAAGTTTAAACAAATTGCTATAATTAGAGACCTCTCCAACAAATATAAAGAGTTGAGGTGGTAGCTCTTCCTTATTTGTGCAAGCAGACCTTTCTCAGATTGACCGACCAGCCAGCTGGTCTTGCTCGCTCTTTATTTCGTCAATCGTTTGTTTTCGGGTCTGTCCAGCCCTCATCGGGGAAGGGGAAGCAGCGTTTTTCTAGGAAAATATTAGCGCATGAGTTTACTATCGTGATTGGTGTATACTCGCACGTTTAATACTTTTAAAATCTTATTTTTAGGTTGTTTTTAGCGATATTTATTGTTTATAAATATAATTATGGTCACTCTATTACAAAATAATGTAATTATCACCAATTTCCAGTAAGTTTAGTTATTTTTTACAGAATATAGACGCTTGTTTGATCCTCCAAGGGAAGCGGTTGGTTTCTTTACGTACAGTAGTAGAATGACGAGTGCGTCAACGAGTGCACCAGTGGAAGAGGAGGGATGCTGTGTCAAAATTCTTAAGTAATATTTTGAAGCATAATTATTCGTCCCGGTTTGTTGACCCACTCTCTCTTCAGGCAACCTATATATAAAGAAAACTTTGAAGTTTCAATGCTTAATTTTATGAAAGTATATAGTAATTATCGGTGTGTTGGGTTGGTGGAAAATTATATGTGACATTACTATTTACTAATGATAATGGCGTGTAGATGAAGTGTTGAATAAATCCAGATTCCAAGCTATTATAAGGCAAGCCATAGGTCATACTCATTTGTAGGCCACAACCCAAGAGAAAACTTCGGTAATCGTAAATTGACCATTGTTCTTCTTTTTATTTGAGTTAGAACTACAATGATTACGTAAATATATATATAATTTAATGATTGCGTAATAATTCTAAGATCACCAATTATTTTGTTTTATTCTATGCAGAGATTGTTTCACCCTCCCCTCCCCTTCCTTCTTCCCCATTATACTTTTACCTATAAAAAAACATTATGAGCTTCCAGTAAAGCCAGCGTCGATCAGACCCCCTTTATTGTAGCCTTTCTGCTTCCCTTTGTCCAGAATTTTCCACACGTCACTACATCAAAGAAGGATTATTCCCTATACTTTCTTGTCCTGTACCATCTAGTATCAATGCTATCAGATCCATCTCCGAATCATTTTGTTTCTTTAACGCAACATCAGCTGGAAGATCCTTATTGTAGATACATCATTGATCGTCTTGGTAAGGGTGACAAGGTCGAGAACTTTACCTTTACATAAGCGTTTATTGTGCTTGCAGGGGAAGAACCAGAAGGTGAGAAAAATTTTGTTCCCACTAAATTAAGGGGTATGATCCTCAAGACAGTATTTTCATAACAGCTCTGCCTTGACTAGATGAGTAGCTGCCCCGTTTACTTATTCTTTATGGTCGTCCAGCCAGGTAGTATCCATGTGAACTGGGCCGTAATCAAGAATACAACTATACAGTGAGCTAATAAACTGCAATTTATTTTAGTTTCGTTTATTCTTTTATGTACTGCAATTTATTTTAGTTTCTTTTCTTTGTATGTAGGTACGGGCTAAACGAGCTTAGTCCGTTACACAACAAAGCAAATATATCATATGGAATTAAAAATCTATTACAATTATAATCTTAAGTTTCACTATAAATCGATTATAGACGCCATCATTTAAAATAATGTATTTCAACTTCTTGCGCACTATACACTATACACTGTATTCGCTATTAGTTATGAATTATGCATGAATATAAACCAAGCCTTACCTGTGCAAAAATAAGATTTAATTGTGACTTATTTGTTACAAGTAAAAAAAGATTAAAGACTTTAGATGGGATTAACATCAAACCACACTATATAATTATTTAATTTTTTTAATATTCGCTCTACATTATAATCTTAAGTTTGAAAAAGTTGAACTGTATAAAAATCTATATCTATCTTTTAAATTAGTCAGTTATTGTGCACTATTTGTTTGTAGGTTGGTTTCTCCAATAACTTTTTTTTCTTCTTCACGCAAATATCTTCGAAAAAACTTTTTGTATTTTGTATTGCTGTGTTGGTACTTCTCACACCATGCTGTTACGCGCCAATTTGCCTTGAAATACTGTAATTGTAATTTGTAAGTGGATCCAAACTATTCACTTGTATTAAACTATAATTATTCTTGTTGGCTGCTTTTCAACTATAGGTTTTACATAATTGCAGGTAACATCATAATCTATCTATATTTTAAAATAAAATTCTTGTATACACATTCACTTTAATAGTGAAATTTTAGATTTAACTTTATTAATTTGAATAAAAATGTTAGCCATAAAGTTAGCCTATGTAAAAATACTTTTGGTGCCATGTTGTGACATTATTTTTAATATTAATATAGTACGTTTTATCCATTCCAATCTTATTGGCATTTCCTTTCCTAAAATATCGAAAATATTGATACCCACATTTTTTCCAAACATAAAAACATTTAGGCCTAGAATCGTTTTGAACAAAAAAAAAACTTTGAAAATTAAACAAGGAAAAGTTCCATTCACCTAAGTGACGGGGTATTTATTATATATCATTTAATCATGTAATTGCCATAATAAGTCAACTCAGCTACCATATTCTATTTAAGATTAATTAATTATGACACTTTACCAACCTAGCTTAACCTGAACCTTTTATATATTCATTATTACTATGATACTTTCCCGACCAAGCTTAACCTTTCATGTGTTAATAAATTAAATCCAAAGTTATAGATTAAATAAACTATTTAATCCAATAACTAAATGCGGGTGGTACACATAAAACAATGTAATATCTGATTTTGTGTGCAGGATCACCGGTATAGTGCAACGCATCATGATAAAGTTACAAGTCATCGTAGTTATTTTAGTTTGTAGGATCACAGCTGTAACTTGTGGATGGGAAAGTTACACGTCATCGTCAATATAGTAGCCCCATGGCTTCTTTGGTGCTGACTGACAGTTCACAGCCGATTTCTGACAGTCAACATTTAGGTATATACCTAAATTTTGACTGTTGGAAGTGACAACTGCTAAAGACATGTTTTTTGCAGATCATATGGTTCGGCGTAGGGATACATAATTTGGTCTGGTAGCTTTTCAAAGCCGTCAGCTGTGAGCTGTCAGTCAGCACCACAGAAGCTAAAACTGAGGTATAGTTACATTTCAAAAGGGTTTTGGCTGATCTATTTTCATGTTGTGTTTAGTTAGATGATGATTGTTAAAATTCTTAAAAATGTATAAATCTTGGTGTCATTTGACTCTACATACTCTTGCGTGCATAGTAAAGTGAATACAATATTTATACATTTTACCATAACAATGAAATGAGCCTAAAATGAGACGAAATAAGCATACTATTGCCAGATTCTTCTGTGATCAGGTTAAGTTTTTGAATTTTTAAAATTATAAGTTTAATGTTAATTTTGCTATCATTAGACTCTTACTTTGGTTTGTTTGTGAGTATGGCTGGTAAAAATTATTTATTTTTTCATAATATTGCATTAAAAGATTAAAGAATCCTGCTCTCTTTGTGTACTATTCCATACATAGTTCTTACCGGTAGTTAGCAATAAACAACAAAATAAAGTATTGTTGCTTGGTAATGAAAATGATATGATCACTTCATAAACAAATATGGTGTCATCACCTCGCAAATGTCAGGTGATGAAACTAATGATAGTCACAGAGCTCACGTTAGTAAAGTGAAATTTTCAATGTAAATGCAGTTTTCCCAAACCTCACTTCGCTAACACCCGCGTTACTTCACTAACGACAATAAAATCACCTATTTCTCACTAACATTCATAGTAAAAAAAAATTATGTTTTATTAACAGTTGAGCTATTAAAAATATAAATAAAAAGTGAGAAATGTAAAACTTAGCTTTATTTGGATTTTGGAAAATTTAACATCACTAACACATGAATATTGTATGGTTCTTCACTTACAAAAACATAATTCCAATAAATTAAGAAAATGTAAAATTATTTTATATTATTGTTTTAAAAAAAATATGATATACTTAGTATAAATACATATTTTATTTGAATTTTAGAGATTATAACATATTTATGTAGCCTACATTTGAAACAGCGTTAATGAAGTGATTGATTATGGGTAGCCACTTTGGTAAAACTAAAATAAAAAAAAGACAATTTTAAAATCAAGCTCTGCTGGTATTATCACCCACTTCTTTAATAGACTTTGTGTAATCGGGCTATAAATTCTACCTTTCCTGAAACTTTTTTTTTTATTTTTGGATTTTCTATTTGTCCCTCAACCCTAAAAATGTAACATCTTGCTATAAATCAAACGTTCAAATCCTCATGACAAGACTTATTTGTCATATTGGAAAGTATGATTATACTATAAAAAGCAACAGAACTAGGCAACAAGAAATGTACAGAGCTTTATACTTGTGTCGGCTAATAGTTTGTATTTAAAAAGAACACTCATCTATTGTTTGTATAGAATGGAATCGCCCTTTTAATGATATTACAACATTAAAATAAACTGGGTAAGTCCCTAGTTCTTGGGGGCCTATATTTACAGAAAAACATAGGGTCTCCTAGTATGGTGGCCATTTTGGTGACCTAATTATAGCCGGATTTAATATCTTCTAGGATTGTCCCCTTGTTTATTTTCAAAGTACAATCCATATAAAATTAAAATTGATTTTTCAGCATGATAGTTTTGGTCAAAATATTGAATTCCCAATCATTTTAAACCAGGTGATTTTGATATTTAGATGTTTTAAAACTATATTGCAACACATAGTTCTCCTTTATTAAAGAGTAACTCCAGACATAATTCCATTTAGGGTTTCTAACCTGAAAGCTCTTGGTTCAAACACATTTACATTTAGGCTTAAATGAAACAAAGACTTCTTACTTCCAATAATTTCCAATAATAGTCTCATATATTTACAAAAACCTAACTTAACCTACTAATACTAGCGGAATACTCATACATAGATTACACCATAGATTACACTGGCTCTGTTTATATCATGAATATTATGTATGACTAAACTGTTCCAGAAACCATGGAGAACAAACTAAAGACTGAACAAGATTTATTGTCGGCTATACAGGAGAAGATCCCGGACTTCAAGATATCTTTGTCAGACCTGAAAAACCCCTCTCGAGAATTTGTATTCAGGTTAGCTAATGTGTTTGTAAATTTTGAAAAATGACACCTGTACTTGAGGATTGAACGTGGGACTCATGGCTTAGCTCAGTTCACCCATCTATCAATGAGCTATCCACAATTTGTCCCGTGCTCAAGGTCATTCAATATACAAAGTATAATATAGACAGGAAAGTAAATGTGTATTGCGGGAATGAACCCGTTTGATTAGTTTTACTATTTGTTCATTAAATATCCACATGTAATTACAATAATGAGGTAGGGTTGGGAAAGAAGAATCCAGAAAAATGTCAACCTCTACTCACATTTGTGTGGGGAGAGGGTGTGAAATCACTTTGAATACACCGGGTCACGATTCGAATCTCCTTGTCAGAGGTAAATCAAACTAGAAGTGTCCAAGGTTGATGTTAAAGCTGTGGGCCATTATTATTCTTAGTTAGAATTGGGGCATTATATAAATGAAAATAAGACTAAAGATGATTGTGGTTAGTGTAATGGAGAAAGTATTGATGTTCTCTTACTATCAATATTTTAATTTGATACAAATACTTTCATATTCAATACTTTTGTTTCAATAAATTTAGTCATATGAGTACTTACACCCCAGTATCATATCAGTATCAAAATAAATGAGCATTTGATTACCATGTATGTATTTGTCTTTGGGGCGTTCCATAATATGAAATGACCCAGGAAAAAATATTTGGCTCCATAACCTATTTTTCGTTTATTTTCTTACACACGTAATCCTATATATTCCAGTACTGTTATTAAAAAGAAATTAAAAAAATTCTCTTAGTCTTTTCTGATATGGTCATTTTTCCAATATGACCGATGTTACATTTGGCGAATCTTTATGTTGATTTAAAACTAAATAATATTGTAAACTAAATGATTAATAAGCGGCCTTGCACCAAGGCAACAAGAGGCAACATTTAGCATGCAACATGTTGACTCATTGTATGTCGGAGAACACAGCTCCTTACCATTTTTGTAGCATGCTACAAAGCATCTACACCAAAGCAACAAAATTGCCTCTCTTTCCAATCACCAGTCTACTACAATGATGTAATTGAGAATGACGATTGCGGCCGTGGCTTGTCTTATTCTTGCCGAAGAGGTAAAGAATCGGAGAAGACGAAGGTGATGGAACAGACAATTGTTTGTAGGACGAAATTTATCCCAACAAGATTTCGAATCACAACTAGTTGCAATTGTCCAGTAGTAGTTTTTGTTTGGCCTTTATGTGTTCACGATGAAATTGGGTATGAAGATTATTTATTTTCTTCTTTAAATTTGGGATGTCACATTCATTCTAATAATGCTTATTTATTTGATTAATTATCTTGAATACCCAAATAAGATTAATTATAATTATCTCTCAATAATTCACATAGAATATTTATTCACCATGAACATCACTCAAGTTACAATTAATATTCAGCCATGAAAACAAGTTGAAACACATTCTAATTTTACTTTTACACTAAAATCATTTAGAAAGGGATTTATTGATCAAATGATTGTGATATTTCATTCTAATCTGATAAATTAGGTTATTACAACATGTAATTTAATTACTTCAGATATTTTCACATAAATACTAATTTGCAATATATTTGGTAAATATCCACATTAGGTGACCTGGTGGTCTAGGGGTAAGGTGTCTGACTTCTGTGCTGAGGGTCCAGGGTTCAATCCTTGTTCCCGGCACAGATTTATCTGATTGCCAAACCCTTCCTTCACCTCTGACAAGACGTGTATTAATCACAATTTGTGAATGTGAGGAATGCCAGGCCTCCACCGTGGTTCGGATTCCACGTTAAACTGTAGGTCCTCCATTTCATCTCACAATCACCCTACCATTGCACATTAGCGTAAGTGCGTACAACCCGAACGGGTAGTGAGACGCGGTGCTAATAATAATAATAATAATATCCACATTGTTTTTATATTCAATTAATCGGTGATCCCAAAGTATGTCATGACTCCTAAACTCTTCAATAAACTTCAGAGTTTTTCCTTTGACCAATCCATCTCGAAACACTTAAACTATGCACCAGAAACAATAAAAAACTCAAAATAGGGGCACGGAATACATATTTCCTCTTGTTGCCCCGGTATAAGACCGCCTTAAGGGTTTGTAACAGGAGATTGCTCTTAAAGGGGAATAGCCTTTGTGTTAATTTTTTTTAACTACAGCTCGAGTAACTGAAATTTAACTTGAAATTCAGCATTGGATTACTTAACAAATGTAGTCTTTAAGATTTTTTAAAGGTATGAAGGGGAATAGATCTAAATCCTCAAAATTTTTTAACACTGCATCTTACAACCCGTTCAGGTTATACACAATCTATGTATTAACTACACAAATGTGTTGGTGATTAGGAAGGCTTAGTTTAGAGGAAGTGCACCTGCATTTGCCTTGGGAGAGTGAAAAACCATTTAGTAAAAACACCCTTCAGTGCACCCGGCCATGATCGAACCCCAATCTCGTCATATGTAATTTAGTCTATTGTGAGAATAGCGCCGTAGACCATGCAGCCACCGAAGCTGGTTGGATCTTCAAATTCCCGCCATTTCTTACCCTCTCTCCCCCAAGTCCTAGTCTGTAAAATCTCAGGATTTAGAACCTTCCTTGTCTTGTTTTATTAAGTCCCAAACTCCCAAGTCCCTAATCAAATTTAATATCTCAGATGGGGAAACTGGAAAAAATCTGAAGCTTTCCAGGGAATAAAGTATTGTGTGATAGGTACTTTTGGTCAGAATTTGTCATATTTTATTGCTTGCATTGTTGGTTTATAAAAACTTTACGACTCTAAGACAGTAGATGTGATGTGGTTGTAACTTTAGGTACTACACGATGGTGCTGGGAGAGTTTGGGGCAGATGTGAACTCCATGGTTCTGCCTCATCCAGTCCAGAAGAAAAAGTTCCCCCACATCCCACCAGAGACACTGAGGTTAACCAACATCTTCAAACTGCTCAAAGCTTTCTTCGCCAGGATTGGAGAGGAATTTTCGCTGGATGATCTCACAGACCCTCGTATGTTCACATCTCTCACACTCCCTTGTATGTTCACATCTCTCACACACCCTTGTATGTTCACATCTCTCACACACTTTCTTACAGGCCCTTGCATGTTCTTTCTTACAGACCCCCGCATGTTCACTTCTCTCTCACACTTTCTTACAGACCCCCGCATGTTCACTTCTCTCTCACACTTTCTTACAGACCCTCGCATGTTCACTTCTCTCTCACACCTTCTTACAGACCCTCACATGTTCACTTCTCTCTCACACTTTCTTACAGACCCTCACATGTTCACTTCTCTCTCACACTTTCTTACAGACCCTCGCATGTTCACTTCTCTCTCACACTTTCTTACAGACCCTCCCATGTTCACTTCTCTCTCACACTTTCTTACAGACCCTCGCATGTTTAATTCTCTCTCACACTCCCTTGCATGTTCACATCTCTCTCAACCTTTCTTAAAGACCCTCACAATTCTCTCACATCTCTCTAAACCTTTCTTACAGACCATCACTTTTTCATATCTCTCACACTTTTTTTTATAGAGCCTTGTATGTTCACATCTCTCATACTGTCTTACAGACCCTTGTATGTTCACATCTCTCATGCTGTCTTACAGACCCTTGTATGTTCACACCTTTCTTAAACTCTCTTATAGCCATTTCACATGAGGCAACTATCACTCGTCAGCTATCGCTGGCCAACTATCGCTTTTTTGATTAACATGGAGGTAGATTGGGGGTTTCACACGAACCAACAGAGTTGCCCGGCCTGTCAACAGTCACTCATAAGTTGCCCACTATTGGCGATTTGTGGAATAGTTGCCCGTCAGGACAATTATCGCCGACCAATATCCCAATTGGTGCCAACCTCCGAGCAACTGTTGAATTTTATTCTTGGTACAGAAAGTTATCTGGTTATCTATTGTCAGTTTGTTTTTGACTGCGTAGTCTTTATTAAATATTTATAATTGTTATATACTCCACTAGAAATTTATTTAAGCAAGAGCACACAGCAAGAGTGTGGTCTGGCATGAGGTTGTAGAACATTTCCAGCTCATCAGCGTTGTATTCATCTTGAGGCTGATAGCGCCTAAGGATGTTTCGGAGCAAAGGCAACCATTCACTCGCCGGTGTTGGGTTGACTGATGCGCTTTCACTGACTACCTGGTGGCTGGATATTCTGTGACGCACTTTGAAACGCTCTAGCCACCCACTTGAACACCTAAAAGTTTTCCATACCCAATCTCAGGGCAAATTCATCAGCCTTCCTCTGCATCATCGGTCTGTTTATAAGCACTTTTGCACTCTATGTTAGCTGAACCACTCCACCATAGCCTGCTCTAGATTTGCGTGCATCACACCCTTCAAATTTTATGCCTTTACAGTGTGACCTTCCTTCTGTACTGTATTAGCAATTTCTACTCTCATTTTGAGAATCGTGAAAAGTGTCAACTCCGGGATGCCATGCCGCCGCGCAATCTGTTTTTGTAATCTTCTTCTCATCCACTTCCTGGATGATCTCGTACTTTTTCATGAGCGTCAAGAAGTTCCTCTTTCCACTCATTTCATCAAAATTATAAGTTTGTATCAAATAACAAAATTGTTCACAAAATTAAACCAAATCGAAATAACAATGGCAAAAAAAATATAGCATGGGTCATCAAAAAATCGTTCATAAAATCAAACCAAAAGCGTAACCAAATCGAAATAACAATGGCAAAAACAAGCCTGGCACGTGGTGTAGCGGTAGTCGCATGCGTGGAAACATTGTCTTGATTGTTGGAGGGGTTGGTTAGAGTCAAGTGCTATTGGCTGGCACTGATGGGGGGTGGTGTCTATTTTTATATCTGACCCACCCCAGTTACTAGTTAATACAGTGCTCATAAAGATAATTGCAATGCAGCAACTTAAATAAGTGCAACAAACACATTTTTCGGCCAATTTTCTTAAAATTTTCGACCTTTTTCTCTGAATTTTTCACAGTTCCCCAATAAAGGGTAGTTACTTCGAGAGGGATGATATTCCCAGGGTCATAGAATCAAGAATTTGTGTGTGTGTGTGTGTGTCTGAGTGTGAGTGTGTGTGTGTGTGTGTGTGTGTGTGTGTGCGTGCGGGCGCACATGTGTGTGCTCATGTGTGTGTGAATTGTTCTCTAGTAATTTTTTAGTTCTGTAAAACCTGATCATTTTATGTAATTTTCTACTCCAACAAATTTTGGCTGGACACCTTGTGTTTTTTTTTTCTAGATCCGAAGCGAACACTATATTTGATCTCGCACTTAGACAACTTCCACACATTTGCTGATATGAGGGCTGCTTCTATCAATGAAGTCAAGAGAAATGTGTTTGACCGCACAGCCAAGCGGGACCAAATAATGAACACGAAGGATAATATCGAGGAGAAGATCAACCAGGAGTGTATTGATAAAGCTAACAGGCAGACCACTAAACAACAGGTGAGCTCACGTCGCAACACCAGGGATTTAAACTTTTCACCGCTTAAGAGCTAAACTATTTTGAAAAACCTTGATTCGTGAGCACATTGAATAAGGCATCAATCTGGTCTGTTCTGCTGGTGTCTGGGAGGTAGAAGTTGTAATCCGAGCCAAGATTGCCGCGGATGGTTTTCTACTCTCCTTCCACATGTATGCAGCTGCATGGCCCCTAAATTCAAATTCTTACTTCATTAGCAAAAATATGTGGGAAGGATATATTTGAAAATGTGGAAATAAATTTCAATGGAAAATGTTAAGATACAATATGAGTCTCTCCTTGTATAATAAAAGCAAATAAAAAGTAAAGGTTAGCATTCTACACAAACTGATGACATCTTTGTTTTTTCTTTTACCATTAAATCCGTGTTTGTAAACCAATAATAATTAGTAGTTTTAGTGTTTGAATATTGTATAATGAAGATTGTCAAATATTTATATTGGATTATAAGAAATAATATACTTTTACCTGATTACTTTTTGATAATTTTTTGTACATTTAATTGGGAAGTAAATATATTTAGACCAGCTTATCTTTGTGAATGTTCATTGGTATTTAAAAAAACATTTTAGTGCTTCTCAAAGAGGTGGCTTGGAATTTTGAAACACATTAACATTTATAAAAATAGCATGATAAAAAAGTTATTACTTATTACTGTATTCTTTCTTTTATTAGTTGAGTTCACAAAATGAGATGTTTGAAGACACCATGGGCCAGTTGATTAAGAAAAAATGTGAGATTGTCCATGTCATGGATTCACTCAAGAGTATGGAGAGTACTTTCATGGAACAAAACGAAAAGCTGACTGAAAAAGAAAATAAGGTGATTCAAACATCTTGCATAGTAATAATAATAATTAGATGTGTGAGGTCTATTTATTCAATTATAAGCAAACTCGAATCATATATTTGAAATATTTTCATAGCCAAGAAAATTTTCTTTCAATAAGTTTATGCTTAAAAAATACTGTGGCTATTTAAATAACCTTAGGGGTGTGAAAATTTTTGAAAACTTTGACTTAACTTAACCCTTTGAGTGCCAAGAGAAATGACCAAAAAATGTGCTAAAAGTGCCAAGCTATTTTCCTGAAAAATGCAGGAGTTTGTCTAAATTTTAATAACTCATTAGTCTTTGAACTTATTGCACTCAAATTTTTACATAAACTAGCTAACATTCTTGCCAATGCGATGATATAATTATACATATACTTTTTTAATTTTTAAATATAATAAAAAAATCACTAGCCAAGATATTAAAAAAATAATTTTTTATTGTTTTAATTAACATTAATTTTTAAGCATTGAAAATTTAAATAGCTTGAAATAGAATACATCACTGAAAAGAACATAAAAAACTGAGTAAATGACAAGATTTACAAAAAAAACTAACTTTAGATTTTACACTAAAATTTAGTTATGCATAGAAGCTGTTTCAGTGAGGATCAACTTTAGCAGGGTTATAGTAAAATAGTCTAAAATAAATAATTGGGTTGGAATCAGAAGGGGACTGTGAGGGGACTTCAAACCTGGTACTTTTGCATAGATATGAAGAGGTTGGGGTGGATTATCCTGATCTTCAAGATTTATTTCATCCCTTTAGGAATAACTAGTATTCATACTCGTGTTATCAATGACAGCTCTCACTCCTACTTGTTCCGATTTTTCACTTTAACTATAATAAAATTCCTGTTCAGTTTCATTATTTACAAATTCAGAATCACTGCTTTCAGAATCACAAACAAATTGATCACTCTGGGTTGAGCTGTCAATAAATATTGCAAATATTTCTGTGTCTTGAATCACAGCTTTCCTCTTAGTAGCCATGTTTACAAACAAGGCCAACGATAAAACTCATAAAGTAAAAAGTTATAAAATAATTTTCAGGTTCGATATATCGCAAAGACAAATAAAAGTAGCTTGAACATATGAGAATGCAGTGGAAATAAAATCTACCCTATCTGTTGACTCAATACTGAACTAAGAGCTCGAAAACATGGGATCGCTGTGAGCGACGCTGGCAGTGACGCTGGCAAGTTTAGCAGATATTTCGTGCATCGCTCTGAGCGACGTTGGCACTCAAAGGGTTAAAATAGTTGTTCACTTCAACTTCGATTCCAAGTAAAATTCCGAATTTGACAATTACGAGGCTTTATAAAAAAAAAATTTTTTTGTAATTTTTTTTTTCCACCTAAATGTATATGACCATTCAACATATATATTATTTTCGACATTAAACTTTTTTTTAAATATTCCAACTTTGGGAATATTTCATACTAGTCGATTCAACTTTGTTTGAAATTGAAGTGGACTTGGCACACACCCTATTATACTCGGTAATTAGTCACACCTTTGCTCCAAGCCTACATTCTTTTAGGAAAATCAACCATTCACCCATTAGGGTGGACTAAATTATTCATTGCAATTAAATATTACTTACTTACTTACTTTATGACATTAAGAACTCAAAAGTTAATTGCCACACTTACAAAAGTATGTCACTTATCCCTATCGTGAGCTAGTTTTATCACGTCCTTTCATCACACTCTATCCCTATCTTGAGCTAGCTAGATATCAAGTCCACCTCATTACACCCTATCCTTATCTTGAGCTAGTTTTATCACGTCTCCTTTATTACACCCTATCCCTATCTTGAACTAGTTCTAGACAGCCCCCCTCATTATACCCTATCCTTATTTTGAGCTAGCTAATTATCAAGTCTACCTCATTACACACTATCCCTATTTTGAGCTAGCTAGATATCAAGTCTACCTCATTACACTCTTATCTCTCTCAGGCCCATTCTAATGTTATCCTCTCATCTGCATATATGTCCTCCCAATGGTCTCTTCCTATTGGGTTAGCCAGTCAGTACCCTGAAAACGGTTCTGGATTCTTTCACTCGTTCTGCATGTCCAGTCCACTGTATTCTGGGAGTGTTGATTATCTTAACAATGCCTTGTGATGAATACAGGGAATGTAATTCGTCATTATGTTACCTCCTCCACTCCCCAGTAGTCTCATATCTTTTTTGACCAAATATCTTCCTTAGCACCTTGTTTTCCAACATCCTGAATTTCTTTTCGTCACCTGTCCTAAAGTATCAGACCACATTTCACACCCATAGAGAACAGGTAAAATTATTATTTTGTATATTCTGAGTTTTACATTCTTTTATTATTCTTTTCCTAATTTCCAATCTAATATCTTTATTGCTAGTAAAATTGTTCATAAATATTTAAACTCATTAACGTTATCAAATGATATCTTATTCACAGTATCATCTAGAACCATTGTAATCCAGTATATTTATCTATAGATTAATTTAATTCCAGTTGGAAAGGAGAATTGAAATGATGAAGCTCCAGATTGTCCCCTCGCCCGAGATGTTGCAAGAAAACCTCACTCAACTAAAGGCGCAACTGCAAGTTAGTAAGGATGAGGTTGCAGCGAGCAAGGAAGCACAGGAGGGAAAGTTTCAGCTCTTGAAGAAGCTTCAGCTGTGTGTGGAGCAACAATCTGCTCGAGACAATTTGCTCAGCTCCATTGTCAACCTTCATCGCGAGCAGAGGTATGTTTGGATAAATATTTGTACGAAGCTCTGAAAACTTAGACTTCTCTTAGAATATTCATTCACTTGGATTTTGATTCAAGAGTATAAGTCTGGATTCGACAATTTATAAAGCTTCGCAAAAAAAAAATCAAGTTAAAACACATTTATGTTTATTTTTTTAATTTTCTGCTGTTATTTCCATTATAAATTAGTGTTAGTGTAAAAAGAATATCAAGTAATTATATTATATTTTGTGATAGTAACTTAATTTATCATTTTAAGATAAACTATATTAATTGTGTTTGGAATATAGCATTTTGTATATTATATATTTAATAGTAGTGGTGTGCAAAGTCCACTTTTCAATTTGAAGCAAACTCGTATCGAATGGCTATTTATATTACTTTATGCACTAAAATTTCTTGGAAAATGTTTTATAGCACAATTGTATGTAATATTTCGTGTTACTCTGACAAATTAAGCTATCCCAGCAGCAATCCAATTTCTTAAGATTTTCCTCATGGAAATATTATTTTGTAACTACAAAACAGCTCAGGATGGCACTAATTGAACATAAATGGAGGATTTTAGCTATCAATATTTTTATAGATTAAACTTCAAAGCCAGAATTTGTTTAGGAGCGAAGTTGAAGCTGATGTTTGTTTTGAAGTTGTCTCGAAGCTTCAAATCCCCCTATTTAATATCTAAATTAAATAAATTTACTTTGTTATGCAAAATGAAATATTTTTATCCAACACTCAACTTTTTTACTTTCTCTCTATCTTACAGGTAGAGAAAGTATGGTGATCGTCAAAAAAATCGAAATCGAGATTTTGATGAATTTTGACGTTTCATGACTCCCTGAATCCGAAAAAGTGGTTTTTGAATTTCCGTCTGTCTGTCTGTCTGTCTGTCCGTCCAACTAGAGCCTAAACTATTTTACCGATTGAGCTGAAACTTGATATCTAGGGTTTTCATAGGGTTGCCCCGAGGGGTTTTTGGAATTGGATATCTACCCCTAAAATTAAGGGTAGTTTACTGAAGGG
>CABFWB010002302.1:52581-77981 GCA_902151455.1 Timema bartmani | reverse complement strand
CTCTTAGGAGAAATGTTTGCATAGCAATGATCTATCTCCATTTTAGACTCAATAGTCAATATTTACATTTTTTATTGGTCAAAATGTATAAATGAATAATTAAATATCAATGCGATGACTTGAAGATCTGCAACACCTTATAAAATGTTAAAACTTTAACCAGAAATCGAAATTTTAATACGAAGTTTTGACCCTTGTGGAAGACATTAAACTCTTTGAAATGTTCTTAGGTGGACAAAAATGCGCCTCTTTTCTCATTGATCCTATATCATTGTATATTATTTTATGCGTGTTCTTATGTGGAGTGGTGATGATACAATGTACATTATTCCGTTCAGAAATCTTACGAGTTTATAGAAAGAGAGAGAAAGTCTGTGCGGTGCGCCGTACCATTTATTTTTGTAAATATTCAAACATTGATTCAGCTTCTTTGGCGTAGTTAGCTAACGCACCAGTCGTGTTGAGCTCGACTGCTGAGGACGGGGAGATCGAGGTTCGAATCTCGGTCAGGTGAACTGAGGGTGGTTTTTCCTAAATGGTTTTCCACTCTCCCTTCACGCAAATGTGGGTTCACTTCCTCTAAATTTAACCTTCCCAATTCCTAACCCATTAGTGTAATTAGTAATTAAGCATATAACTCGAACAGGTAGTAAGACGCGGTGCTAAGTATTATTATTATGATTCATCTTCAAGTATATTTCATATTATTCGATTCAACTTCGCTTTGAATTGAAAAAGTGGACTTTCTACACTGCTATTAAATATTAAGGGGGATACCTTTGAATTCTTGAAGCCCAAGAACAATGGTTTCTAACACATCCATGAGGGAAAATGCCTGCCCGCATTTTGAACAATGTAAACAGTGGCACACTGAATCAACGACTGAGCTGCGCATTTCCCCACCACTGAAAAATGACTGGAAACCTGTTTCTAAGGTCAAGCTAGCTATGCATGTTTTGTGCTTGCATATGTGTTTCAAAGGTCAAGCTAGCTGCATGTGTGTAAGCTGGTCAATCAATACTCAGTAGACAGCAGTCAGCTTTGTTGGGTGGTTGATTTTGATTAGTGTTGGTGTCTAAGTCAAATTTCCAGATCTTGTTCATAGGTAGTCAACCCTATTTTGTGTTATGTATTGTTCTGTGGAAAAAGGCTCAAAAGAAGAAATATGATAGTGATTATATAGAGTTCGGGTTCATCTCAATTGAAGTAAATAAGGTGAGAACCCAGTATGTGATTTGGGCTATGGTCCTCAACAATGAGGTATTAAAACCTCCAAAGCTGGAACTCGATTTAAAGACGACCCGTCCTAATTTGAATGATCGGCCTCCTTAATACTTCGTAGGAAAATTAGAAAACTCGAAACTATGTGCAACTGGTACAAGATTTGAATCGTCTGAAAAAGCCCTTGTAGCGTCTTTTGAGGTTACTCAGTGCATCGCTAAGGGAAAAAAACCCATACAATTTGGGAAACTCTACTGAAACAGTGTTTGGTTAAAGCAGTCAAACAAGTTTTAAGTGAGGAGGCTACAAAGTAAATTCAAGAAATTCCGCTGCCGAACAACACTGTAAAGGCACGGATCGATACAGTGTCGAACAACATTAAGGAACTGCTGGTTTGCAGAATTGAACACACTCCATATTTCTGTCTGCAATGTAGGGGTGATCAAGCAGCAAATATTTGTATCGGATGGGCATTACAAAATTACACTTGGGCACGGGCAGATTCAGGTAGGCATTTCATTTTGCAAACAACTTTCTCACAGGCCTATAAAATTTTTAATTACAAGTTTAACAGTCTAATTTAATTGAAAAAAGTTAGAAACAACTTTGTCACAGGCCTATAAAATTTCGAATTATAAGTTTAACAGTCTAATTTAATTGAAAAAAGTTAGAAACAACTTTGTCACAGGCCTATTTTGCGGATTCACGGTCGTTTCTGTAGAAATACTGCTACAGCTTGCCTGCAAGTTTAGTTGAGAGGCTCATCAACCATTTCTTCTTCGGACATATTAGCTTCTTTCTCACTTATATATGTATAAATGTAAAATAACACTATTAATAAAAATTCACAAACAAAATTATTTAACTTAAAGACAAATATTTAAAGTTTTAAACACGTGGAACACTATATATATATTTTTTTTTTCTAATGAAGTTAATTATTTAGTATTTACAAATAAATAAATAGTAGTTATTTACTTTATAGCACAATTTATAATTTATTAGCTATATAACTGCAAAGAAATATTAAAAAAATTAAAAGGATACAACATGCACGAAACTTGGAACATTTATAAATCGAAAACATGTTTACTTGAAGCAAAATGGTCATTTCCTATTTAATGTTCATTTGATGTGTACTTTTCTATCCTAACAAATCTGGCTAGTAATAATAAATTTAAAAAATGTAAAAAAAAAACAATTTAAATTAAGTTTTCTCAAGCAAAGGTCCTAAAAATCTCAATGTGGAAATGTAGAATTTGTTTTGTTGTTGGCAATGACAGAGAAAATCAAATCGTAGGAATCTTATTTCGCTATGTTGTAGACTTGTAACCTGTGAGAAACATCGTAGTTTTTTTTAAAGCAAACATAATAATTTATAATTTACATATTAATAAAAAATAATACTCACCTTTGTTTAGTATTAGTTGTTGTGTAGTGGTGTTAGTGGTTGTTTTTTATCAACATTATCCTTTCCCTCTATGCAAATGCGTGTGTATTCAGCCTTACGCATCCCTAACTCACTAGTGTAATTACCACATATGCATATAACCTGAATAGAAAGTGAGGCCCAGTGATAAAAAGTAGCAATAAGAACATGGAGGAAACGAGGTACAGTATACTGTTCACAAAACTACATTTAAGTAATAATTTGAAAAATGTTAATAAAAAAACAACCATAGGAACTATAAAATTAGGTGACTATATGGTCTATATAATCTACTTTAATTTCTCTTCAGATTTCAAGTATAAATATCTTCTGTAGTTATTTTTCCTTGGATTGGAAGTTGATATTCTTCCCAGACAGAAAAAAAATTGATTTCAAATCAAAAGAATATTTGTTATATTCACAGATAATTACCGCTGTATACGTTGTTTAAAACGTCAGTCTAGCAATAGGTCCAAAAAATTAAATAAATATTCAACCAAGGTTCATATCCTAAGATTTTCCTAAATATATACATCAAAATTGACCCACAATATCAAAAGGAACCATTTTATAGCACATGACTTGGCGTACGAATACATTAAATTAGATTTATCAAATTTGTTTGGAGTCATCTAAAACATAAAAGATAGATATGTTTTATAAACCTATTCATGAATATTATAATATAATGATGAAAAAATATACGAAAGTATTATTTTTTCTTTGCAGTAACATTAATTATATCATTGGTCCAGTGCTTAACATTCCATACTCTGGATTCACAGCCCAAGGGGTCAGTTTCAAGCAATGTTTGTTCACACTTGCAATTTTAAGACATAAGATTACCAAACATTTTTAATCCGTGAGATTACGAGAGAGAGAGAGAGAGAAAGGAAGAAAGTTATGTTTGAGTTTGCTAAATTAAATTCATTAAAACCGAATTCTGGACTTGTAAAACCTAAAAAATAGTCAAAAAATGTAAAAAAAAAAGCCTAAATTTTTTTAAAAAGATCTGTAACTAATAGAAACTTTTATCTACTAAACTCTTGTATTCTGCTATAGTTGATTTACAAATATTTGATTCAGAAAAGAAGTATATCCGCTTCCAAATCAACCCTCTTCATCTTAGCTACAGTATCTCATCAGAAATGTGTATTTTACAACCATACAAGCAAAAAGGATACAATGTTCATTGCCTACACACATTATCTTCTCATTCCAGCAACCATGTGATTAAAGAAAGTCTTTATGCATCCAAAAATATCGATAGTGCTTGGAAATATACTTAATCAACATAAATGCTTAAAAATTATGTACAAATAAAATGTGACATGTCATCAAAATCTGGGTCCTTTAACTTTAAAATGTAAAAAATCATTTGATTTTTTTTAATTCCTTTTTTCCAACCCATAATAACAGTAATAGGGTTTATGAGGAAGAAGCCATAAAATGCTTAACAGACTGAAACTTGAAGTGTTAATTTTATAAATGTGTTGGTCGATTATAATGATGAGAATTTCCAGAGGTGTATTGAATTATTTCTGGGAAAATAAAACGGAGATTAATGATAATGTATGTAACTCAGATTTTGGGGTAGGTTACACCATCACCCATTCAGCCAAAACATGTTACTTTGATATAATAGATAAGTTTGGATGCCCATGCTACCTGAATAATTACACCAATAAGGTAGGGGTGGATAAGGTATAGTTACAGGAAATGTGACCACGTTTGTTTGAAGGGAGTATAAGAAACTATTTATGGTGTAAATAACTGCCTCAGTACACAAGATACTTGTTCGAACGCTGAAATACCCGTCATTGGCAACCCAGATAAGGCAAGAGTGACACTTTAATCACGGTACTTGGTTATGAGACACTGAAATTAAATCACATGTGAACTAACTAGTAAGAAAATATGATTCAGGATCCATTAAAATCAAGAGTTTCCATTTGTCGATTTCAAGTGCCAAAAAGTTGGTTTTTATCTTTGGTAATAAAAGGTGTGCACTTTCCAAAGCAACTGATTGTAGTATAGCTTATGTTCAGTCTGATGCATATATTCTAATTTTTTTTATTAAATCTCCATAACTCTTTAAAATATGAAATTACTTATCATTGTAAATATGTAGGTCTAGTTAAAATAAAAATCTTTGATCTAAAACAAATTTTTCAAGCTATACGCAAATATACAGTCAACTCTGATTTTAATGAACTCGGTTGTCGTGATCATTTGGCTACAGTGAACCTAATTCATTGGTTCCAACCCACATACATTTCAATGTGTACTAAAAAATTTGTTTATAATGAACCCGATCAACCACGGTTTTAGTGAATCAAAAAATTGAAGCTTTCAATAAGAAACATTATAATTCTTTAAAAACATAAACTTGTTGGTTGTTTAAACTTGACACTGATTTTCTACCTGTGTTCTTGTTTGTATCACAAAACTTGACTGAAAGTACAGAATGTGGGGGGGAGTGGGGGGAGTGCTGAGCTTAAACAGTCACTGTACTCATTAACCTGGCTTAAATTTTAATACTTTGGTCTGCGGCAAGTAATGGAAAACAGTCTTCTGAGTTATATTAATACAACAGGAGTTACAGGACAGTGAATGAGAGTCTGTGGGTATTTAGTAATTGTTTTCACTAATTCCTTTCTTTGAGAGAGTACACAAAACTCAAAAAAATTAGACTTTTATACTTTGTTGTTAGTTTTTTGAATGTATAGTTAGTGTGGTGTCAAAGCAGAGACTCTAGAGAAGGCTCTGAAAAAATATTCATCAAAATTATATACATTAAACAGCATCATATGACAGAATTTGTTAACATTAATTAATATATTTCAATAAAGATAAATTATATTTTACCTAGTATTTTGTTTGTCACTAACCCAATAGCTTCAGATTTAAAAAAAATATCTGTTTTAGTGAACTTCGGACATAATGAACCAAATATCTGAGTCAGTAGAAGTTCATTAGAACTAGAGTCAACTGTATATATATTTTCTAACTTTTCGAACACTACAGGTAAAGTATTGCGAGCGAAAAAAACAGAGATGTTGATGGATTTCAACGTTTTCATGATTCCCTGAACCCTAATATGTGGTTTATGCAATGCTGTTTGTCTCTCTGTTTAACTCTCTGTCTAACCCTCTGTTTAACCCTCTGTTTAACCCTCTGTTTAACTCTCTGTTTAACCCTCTGTTTAACCCTCTGTTTAACCCTAAAATCAATAGTAATTTTTTAATAAAGGATGAAGAGAAAAAAATCTTAAAATCGGTTCTAATAATTTTTATTAAAATTCATATCTGGGCTTTGATTAAGATTATAAATAAAATCACTATTTTAACTTTCCCATGAAAATGACTTTTAAGGTACTTTACAGAAGCGGAAATTTCCGTGTCCCCACTTCTATTTGAGATTCTAAATAACTTATCATTGCAAAATTGTATTACTATTAAAAATAAAATTTTTACTTGAAATATATCTTTATAAAACCAATAGTTTTCTGAAATACTTTAATATATATTAGTACAATTTTGTAAGCTCTAGCTGTACAGAGATAATACTTAAGTTTTAACGAAATAATTCTCAAATGCCATAGAGTTAATAAATAATTAAGTCTCTCAAAAATTTGATGTTATTTTTCCTTTTACCTTTTAGGGAAAATGTTTGTACAGCAATGATCTATTTCTTTCGTTTGGACTCATTAGTCAATATTTACCTATTTTATTACTCAAAATTTATAAATGAATTTAATAGCGATTCGATAACCATAAGATGTGCAAAATGTCGATAATTTTAACCGAAAGTCAAAATTTTAATACAAAGTGTTGACCATTGTGGACCCATTATCAACCCTTTTTATTGGTCCAAATATACAAGTGAGGACTTTAATTCATTAAAAATAAAATTATAAAATTTAAAACAGAGAGTAAAAAATATTTTATGAAGTTATAGCTCACTTTTTACTCTGGTTTGCTAGTGTCTATTATTTCATTTCACATATATATTACAAGCTTTTTACGCAATGGAGCAAGAAAGTATGTGCGCACGTCTGTACCCTTAATTTATTATAAAAAATTATTTTTTTAAATTTTTCCAAATGTAAATGTTGTGCATGAAACTCAAATATATAAATGACTAGATTTAAAATGAATAAATTGTGATAAACCCTTCTTGTTTTTTATTTATACATTTCCTTTTACACAACTTAGCTTAACCTAATTCATGTATATACTCTCATTCAGACTTTGATATCAAATATTGAATAATTGATATAAAATATTAGGCTAATGTATCACACTGTCTCAAAAATTGTTGAGTTTTCAAAATCAGTGCTAAACAAACATTTCGTTCACTGGATAATGTGTTTAGCTAATAATATTAATAAAATAGGTAAGACTATTTTATCAATTGGTAGTCCTGAAAAGTATGTTTTTTTCTAATTCAATCTTTTTGTATGCAAAATACTGAGCTAATAATTTAAAACTTTCATAATAATATTTTTTATTTATTATTGTTGTTGTTGTTGTTAATAATAATAATATTATTATTATTATTATTATTTTTATTATTATTATTATTATTATAACCACTAACACTACTATTATTATTTATCAAGGTACAAAAGACATAAGTTAATTTGATTAATAAAAGTATATGTTATACAGTATAACACAGGAAAATACATTATTTTAGTGCAAACATACCCACATCAGCCTAGAGGGAGAGTAGAAAACATCATTCAATATCGATATTAAAAACTTATCAATATAACTACTGACATTTATCATACACTAAATAAAATTACGACTTATTTCAAGCCTTGTTGGTCGAATGGTATCAGACGTCATTAACCCCTTAATTCATGTATATACACTCACTTGGACCTTAGATTAACGAAATACAACTTTGCCTGTTTGTATGTATCACAATCTAACATTGAATAATTGATATAAAACATTTAGAGAGGATAACCTAACCAGGACTCAAACTGAAATTGAAGGTGTACCCACATTTGTGAGAACCTAAGGATAAAGAAGTGGTTCTAAGGATAAATATTATTTTTAATATATACATAACGACCTCTCTAGGACATTCATCAATGCCTTTTTAAAAAACATAATTTAGTAAATGTAAAACAAGATCATTAAGGATATAAATGTCCACATTACCATTATTACATATGTCACAGACGCGAATCACACTTTCGAGGCGTCTACTTACTATAGCGACGACAATTACCGTTAATTACAAACATCCAATACCATTCCCACTTCCCTCCACAGAATCATGTTTGTAAACATAAGTCATTAACCAAAAATTTAAAGAACCGATGCCACCTACCCATACACCATGATCACACATAACGTTTATCATAAGTCTCGTATGTAGAGTGAACTCTCAAGGGCATCTACTTGTCACTATAAAACTTTTTTAAAACAACAAAAACTTATTCATTGTGTCAAAAATACAGCCAGTATAGTCACAAAACTATCTAAACTTGTTCATCAAACCAGAAAAAAGAATCGTCACTATGTAGATACGATGATTATACACATACATTATGTTTTATTTTTCCTTTTATTTTTATTATATGTCTTAAATGGTGACCTCTCATGGACATTCATCATTGTATTAAAATTTATAAAACCATTATTTAATAAATGTACATTAACGTCATTAGCATTGGATAAAACTGTAAACAAACAATGCCCACCACCCAGACAGCATGGTCACAATACCATTTGCCGAAAGTTCTATTCGACGCCACTTACCGTTATTACACATCTCAAGTGCCATTTACCCCTCCACTCTTTTCCTTATCATTTCCCCTCTCAGAGAATTACCACCTGAACGCCACGGTCACAAGTCTACCACCCACCAAATGTCATGGTTACATGTGTACCACCTCCCAAACGGCACGGTCACAGGTGTACCGTTTGTCATGGACGTAGAGAGTACACTCAAAGTAATCTACTGGCTCTAGGTACTTCACTTTCAGTTAATCATAACGTCACACTCTTATGATTTCACAGAATATAATAATTTACTCAACCATGATTTATTCAATTAGTAGATGTCCTTCTTTTGTGACATCACTGCCATACGTCATATACTCATACCACACAATACCTCTTACATAGCTACCCAGTCCCATATTCTCATTTTCGGTCGATGGGTTAAAGATGCCCTCTCACTACTTGTGTTGTACACACTGTGCTTGATTGGGATGAATTGATCAAGTTAGTGATTCGCAACATCGAAAAGTAACTTGGGTATGAAAAGGTGCTTCTTAATACAATTTATATCTCATCTGAAGGTGCACAATATGTTGTTGTAATTGGAAAGAGTAATGAACTCTTGAAACTTATTGGACCTGAACATTCGCAAAAGCTTTGGAACAGATACTTTCAGTTTATGGAATTTGTGGAAAAGAACGGGGGAAAACAACTTAGCATTTGTTCTAAAAGAGTGTAGGTTTGGTAGACTACAAGCATGTGCTACTGTAGCCATGTATCACTGGGATAATGTGTGTACTTTGTAACGATGTTGATTTGGGCCACTCTCATATATTTAAAAAGTCATGGATGAAGGTATTTTTCTTTAAAGTATCGTATGTAAATTATCCTTTTAAGACTTCATCCATGGAGAATCACGAGCTTTTCAGGAATAATATAGAAGGATTGCACCATTAAAACTTATTTTTTATTTCAAAATTAAACTCCGTAGTATTTACCAAACAAGCAAGAGACGCCAGCTCCCTATACCCAATAGGAAGCTAGCCTTCAAGACACCTGTCGCAGGGACGCTTTCGATTTGTTGGTTTTAACACTGGTCACGAGAGGTCCAAAGGGCAAGGGGTATGTCATATATAAGTTGTTTATACATATGGACACACAGTGTCGGCGACATAAACGGAGAGTAATCACATAAATCTACACAGTGCTAATATAAATCTACAGAACGTTGTAATAAACCAGTGCCTTGATCTAAATAAATCATGTGTAACATTAACAGTTGTATTTATTCAAGTAAAATATCATAATAATTGGCGCTCGATCACGGGGCAATAATTACCAACTATCACAAATTAAACTGCAACCGTAATAATATAATAATTGGCGCTTGATCACGGGGCTATAAATACCAATTATATCTCAAAAAAATTCTGTATCACCATAACATTTTTGAACAGATGGATGTTAGAAATCAACTGGCTTGTGCAGTATATTCTTTCATGCATAATGATTTCGCCCACTTTTTCTTGCTGCCTATTGCATTGATTGGTCTACACCTTACATAACCTTATCTTCTTGACAAACGAACCACATTTGGGGCACTCCTGGATGTTTTCCCTAAACTCTATAAATCTCTGTCAATTCACAAGTGCAGCAATACATAAATTGAAAGAAAAAAATTTATGTTGATATACCCTAAGGAATGTATGGAAGCAATCCAGAGCAAGTTAAATGAAGGTGACCTAGATCTTACCAATAGTGTTTGCCAGAAGTTGTTAGAGAGTTGTGCAACAGCATTTGCTAGGCAGAGAGGTGGTGCCTGTCCTAGTCTTGAGTTAGATTATAAGGCATCTGAAGCTACGACAGGCCTAGCAAGCCAGTGGTGGAAAATAATTATATAACTTGAATAGAAAACTGATCCAGGCCACAGGCTGGAAACAGTAATGGACGTAAATTCATAATATTCCTAATATTATTCACCAAGTGAGCCACCGGAACTTAGTGAAGTATTTGTAAATTTGAAAAATGACACTAGAACATGAGAATTGAACCCACGGCCCTGGGCTTAGTGGGCCAAAGCTCTACCCACCACTAAGCTATCCATGATTTATTCTGTTCTCAGGGTCATTCTTCACGATTAATTAAGGTTTTCAACACTATATGACAACAAATAAAATCTATAACCAAATTTGATGTTTTTTTCCAGTGAGAGCATGGACCTGATAAAATCTTTGATGGAGGAGAAACATTCAGATGCGGAAGAAGTTGTCAATCTGACGCAAAAGCTTTGTCAGTTGAAACAAGAGATAGTTCAAATTAAGGATGAAATATCTCATGTCCAGGCCTCTGGCAAGCAAAATGTGGAGACCTATAAGCAACAAATGGAGCAGCTCAATAGGTACATACCAACATTTCTCTTATATATACAAAAATAGAACTACTTTTCAATCTAATCTCAGACTGGTAGGTATTAATTTTAGGAGTTTGCAAAGATTTAATGACATCATTTCAATAACTTGAATCTAACTAAACTAGTAACAATTTAATAAGGCTTTGATCATTGTAAATCCATATCTTGCCTAAAATATACTCATGGTATAAGTTTGTCACGCTAAATGTTTCATATGATTGCTCCTGGGTGTGTGGATACATACACAAACTGTGCCTGTAGAGTGTGTGGTGGGTGAGCGTTGTGTGCATGCTGGCTTTGTTTCTGGCGGCAAAATTATCTTTGTTCCTGCCTCCTGCTTGTTTTGTGATACTGGTTTTTGTAGAAATAACAGCGATTATTATAACCTCAAAATAAGTGTTTCTTCTATTGTGTTCTCTCAAACCAATATTATCTTTATTTTGCCCTAGATTACAATTCATATAACTAGAATCAAATATCTTGCAAGGCAAAGTAAATGTTTATTTAGTATAATGATAATAAAATATTTATCACAAACTAAGAAAGTGACATTTGGCACCTTAAATTCTTAATGCTATTTCAAAATAGGGCTACATAATCAAAGGTTGTCTCTCAGCTGACCAGCCAAAATTTATAAAATTAAATTTGTTTATACAATGCAGAAACTAAATCTACGCTAAATGCATACATTTTTAGAAATATGGGTACATATTTATCGAAATTAATAGGTTACAAGATCATTTGATTATATTTAAAGGTGTCAGAATAGTAATTTTTTGATAACAAATATTTTGTAATCGAATAGTGAAAATTTTGGATAGATTATGAATAATTTCCAATTTGATTAGTTAGTAAAATCTCGGTATTACTTATTGGTATACATATTTTAAATTATTTAGGCAAAGTTTTGAATAAAGTAGCATGAAAGAAATTCTTATTAAAATTCAAAACATTCATTGCAAAAAAAAAATCATGTTCGGGCAAGATTATGACTTAAAAAAATCACTTTCTCAGGGTGTCCACCATCCGGAAAAACTGGAATTAGCCGAGAATTTGGTAAAGAACAAAAAAAAATCCAGGTTAAAAATTTTAAAATTATTATTATTAAAAAAAAAATTGATAAAAATGTGGGCTGAGTCGGGAATTTTAGGAAAAGATCAGGGAAAAAGTCTGGAATTTCATTGATCAAGTTAAGTTAAGTTGAAACCAAGTTTCTATGTTATTTATAATCATCACTGGATATTTAAGGCTCTGTGAGTCGTTTGGGTACAACCTCTTACATTCCTGTAAAAGAGAATAAGAAATAAAATGAAAGAGAGGTGGAAAGAGTAACAGCACGGATTCAGGGAACAAAAGTCTACAATAGACTTACTATCTGCCATACGACAGCTGATGGAAAGAAGGTATGAATATAGGAAAGACATGGTGATGGTATTTATGGCTGTGGAGAAGGCATATCATAGCATGGATAGAAATAAAGTTTGGAGCACGATGGACAGAGCCCTGCTTTTATGGTGAATAAAAAAGCCCAATTTCGTTTTTAAGTTTCACAAAAGCTGTGAATAAGCGGTGAATTACAAAAATCCTATTTTTGCGACGAAATTATCGAATTAAGACAAAAGCGTTAAAAAAGTGGTTTTTACCAAACTTTCGTGATTAAGGTGACTTTGTTGGGTTAAAACTAGACTTCCAGGACAATGTTTGAAACAGGTAAACTAAACATATTGAAGTGAAAACCAAAAATTACATTTTGTTTGGACAAAACGGTAAAAAACACTAGTCCGCAAAAAAATGTGCTGTCAACTTATAAAAAAAGTAAGATTTAGCGGCAGCTGGTCCGGGAAAAGTATGTACAAGTCACAAAGACAAAATATTACACAAAAATCATCTTGTTACTTCACAAAAATTGTGACTATATTTTTAAATCTCAATTTAGGCTAGAAAAATACAAAATAACTACTCAACATCACCAAACTGCAACATGCAGCTGGTAACAATGTTATCCACTTTCATTGTGGTTCTGCGGTCTGTTACTACTAAACTATACCTAGAAAAATATCGTTCTGAATCTGCATTTGAAATCGGCAGCCACAACGCTTGCAAACACTTTGTTGCGAAGTCACTGAACATACTGTCTGTCTTCAGCCCTAGCAGCACATTCTCAATTTTTAAACTTTCATTGCCATCACTCTGTTCCATCAAAACTTTCAATTTTTTACACATTTCAATGTATAAAAAAGACAAATCTCCATCGTAGTTGACAAAAAAGGGCAGTACTTTAAAATTAATCTTGACCTGCTTTATGCTAGGCGTACTCCTACTTAGAATATTGGAGGGATTAAAAAGATAGCTGAGGGCTTTCAAAACCCTCACTTCCCCAAACAACTTGTTGGCACCGGTCGAGTCGACATATTTTGACAACTTCATGTGCGACTTCGATCCACACATCTTCAAAATAATCACTAGATCTTCCTTCTTCTTGAACAGGAGCGCACCCAACAATAAGTTCACTTTTCCTCCAAAGTGGCCTTTGCTGACCAAGTCACATTTTGTAAGCATAGCTTCCAGCCTTTCAAATAGCAGGTGCACCTTTGGAGCTGACTTACTCTGTAGTTCAACAATGGGGTTTGTGATCACCACACAGTTCTCACATACAAATACTGCCTGTACTTCAACGGAGTTTAAGAAGTCGGGTGTTAACAGTTCAAGAAGGCTTTGTCCTTGTGGAGACAGACTGTCCTTCTTCTCTTCCAGGAAGCATGAACGAAAAAAAGGGACCTCCTAAAATTAAAAATGCAATTTTCAAACTTAAAATATTTATTTTTCAACATCCCAAAATATTAGCGTGAATGCCGAAGATCGCGACTAAATCGCGATTATCGCGATTATCGCGGACATCGTTTAAAGAAGGCGAATATCGCGCTAAAACGCCGATTTCGCGAATTATCGTGACAATTCTGAGCATATATTTGCAATCAGGGTAACCTGAAATGTGAACAACTGAAAGGAAAAATGCCATATCTAACATTTGCGAATTATCGCGATCTCCACAAACGCAGGGCTCTGACGATGGAGGAGGCAGAAATAGAAAGAGGAGTTGTAATGAAAGTGAAGAGCATGTATAAGGATAACAGGAGTTGTGTTAAGATGAGGAGTTTAAAGATGTAGTGATACCAAATAAAAAATGGAGTGAAGCAGGGGAGTTTTTGCAATGATAATAGAAATGGTCATGTACAAAGTGGCAGGAAAACTCTGGGAGGAGAGAATGAAAGTAGGACTCTGCAAGTACTCAGATTTCGAGCTTCGAGCCAAGCTCGTCCTTAAGGCTCGAGATCGAAAGTTTTGTTGGCTAGTCATTTTCAAGCTTTCACTTGATGTGCTTATTAATAATCAAGTTTTAAAACGCAATAGTAAGCATAGGCTATATAATTGAATTTAATTTAATTTAATTGAATTTAATTTAAAAATCATTCGGTTACTTAACAAATTGTTAAAATTAACATTAATTTTCACATTAATATTGTAATAGAGCTTTAAAACTACTTTCGACAGGTAAATTTATTCAATATTGTCGTCCATTTTGAATTATCCTCGATTGAAGTTGTTTACTTATATTGCCATGACAAATCAATGAAAATAAAAATAGCTAAATAGATTACTATATAATTAAATGATTTATTTTACTATTTTTACGCGCTTCCTTTTTAAATAATAATTTATGTCAAATTAAAAATGTAAATCAAGAATATATTATATTGAATGTTTTCAAATTTAAGATATTTAAAATGTGTATCAATTAGTATTTTTAACTACAAAACTAGCACTAGTTTAGTTACTATTTAGTTATAAAATTATTTTGGTTAACCTGTCTAAAACCAATGATCTTACATATTGCAATAAATATTTTACCAAACTTACCACATTTATATTAAAAAAGCATTTACCATTTCATATTGTTCGCTAGAAATATTATTTTAGTCATTATTTTTAATTTTAAAGTGTGAGCATAAACTTTAATAAGCATTAAAAATTGAATTGAAGTAAATTTCTCAATAAAATAATGTCTAACAAGAGCCCGTACAATGCGCATGTGCTTCTGTGCAGAGAGGAATGGAAATGGAACAGAATATGTGATCATGCACGATTAGACTAAGGAATAATAAACTAAATACTAGTACGAAACACTTCAAATTTATAACTGTTTATGATTCTTTTGTTTGCTAATAGGGTAAATTAAGATACTGAAGTATATTTTGGGGAAATATTAGCTAATTAGAACGTCGATTTTATTAACTTTTTATCAAGACAGTGTAGAAACACTCTACAATAATGTAAAGTGATAGTGAAGGAAGCCAACCTGAAAGGATAGTTTGGTTAGGCCCGTGGTGGGAGGAAATAAGGTGAAACCGTCCCGCCCCTAAAACTCGTCTGTTTCTGCGCATGACGTCAGCTTAGGGGGACTTGCTTTACTGTGAGCATTGCACGCTGTGGCACATTCTCGAGTTATCTTTAGATTTCAACAATATGCCTTGTCTAAATCACTACAGAATAATGTAGAAATACATTGCGATCTTTTAGAATATTTATAGCAAGAATAATATGGGTGTGAAACAATAAAATTACATATATTTTAACATTATTATGCAAAGTGAACGAACTTGTTGAATTCATCAAAATATGCAAACAAGAGTAGATTGGCTTGATGATTAGGCTAAGACCATGTGATCACCTATGCCTGTCAAACTAAACAATCAAATCATTTGGTGTACATCTATGACAAGTGTTTCCAACTTAAATATGCCAGAAGGCCACAGTTGAACCCTCGGGATCTAGTGGCAGATGTAATATAATTGGATAATTTCTGTCAATTTATACAAAAATGAAAAAAGTTATTTAACTGTGAATGAAATAATAAGTGATAATTTAAACATATTTTATTACATATCAAACGAATTTTCTGACAAAAATATACTTTTTGCCAAGTCAATGTAATACAACAAATGTAAGGAAGAAATTATTTGGAGCTTTCGTGGATTTATTCCCATGCAAGTCAAAACTTTCGGTTTCTTGAATAAACACCAAATTTTACTACAGTAGATTATTTTCACAAGAAACTTCGTGAGTCACCAGTTGGGAACCTCCCATCTAGAGCAATAACTTAGTATTGTTGAAATATTACATGAAGGAAAACCATGTAAAGCTTGAAAGCTAAATTTATTAAAAAGGTTTTGTAATATATATTTATTAAATCGATTGAAAACTGTGAATGTTTACAGTTTTCAATCAATATAATAAATATATACTACAAAACTTTTTTGATAAATTTAGCTCTCTTTTTTATTTTAATTATTTTGTTTCAATGTCTGATCAGTGGAACTTATGCTAAAGAGTAAACATTGGTCATAATATCAACAAATGAATTCCTAAATAGCCCTGTTGACATCACTCGTATTAATGATTGGCTGGCTAGATCACGTGATACCCTTCAAGTAACGTTCACTTAAAGTAAAAGACCTCCCAGGACATCTTTTACATTATTTTAACTGCATCATGATCGCTTCTATTTAAACACTTGAGGAGATCCTTTATGTTAAGTTACGTTAAGTTGATCGTAATCCTGGTATAAGGCACGTAAGATTTTCCACACCTAACAATTTTTTTTTTAATAATGATTTTATTAGTGGTAATAATAACATTCATCCGACAAAATAAAGATTATGGATTAAGCTGTGCTCTTCAAATAGGCCTAACTAAGTAATTTTTGAATTCAAAATATTATGCTTTGTTATGAGGTGAAAGATTCGACCATCGAATCCAGTAAAACCTCGAATCTCGAATACCTCTCAGAATTCAGTGGATTTGAAGATTTGAGTGGCCCATCTCTAGTCGAAACATAAAACAATGTAGAGCACAAACCACACGAGAAGATATAGCTGATTATTTTTAATATTTGTGTGAAAGCTTAGTGAATGTTCCTGATGGAAACATCCTCAATTATGATGAAACCAGCCTTGTAGATGACCCTAAATCAAGGAAGATGATATTCAAGGAAAAAAACTAGACAAAAAGGAAGAATTTTGAGTTTTGCTCAAAATGCAGTGTTAGTAATGTTTGCAGTTTCAGATGCCAAGTATATCCTGCCCCCTTGTGTTGTATATAAGGCAGAGAGCCTTTGGACCTCGTTGTTGATACAACAGAAGCAAGAGTGGCTGGTTTGATGCTTCTTCATTCAAGGACTGGTTTACCACAAAAGCTGTACCTTGGACAAAATCTAGATGGTCCTAAAGTTTTGTTAGGAGACAACTTGCCTTCACACTTCTCGTATGATGTTTTACAGAAGTCTGGAGGAAGATCTTAGAAGATTGGAAGGTTGGTGCTGGCAGAAAGTTTACTTCCCTTCTTAAAGAGGTATTTCCAAAGCTTTTTAAAACATTAATGGACACCATGACAGATTAAAAAAATCCTACTGGTACACTGGAAAAAATTATAGAATCAGGATTTGCTGCAACAGGAATAAGGCCGTTTGATCCTGAGAAGGTTATAAAGAAACTCCCAAATCAAGAACAAAAAACAATGTCAGTATCAAGCCAAGCACGAGTGCTTAGAGTACTACCAATGCAACTACCAGGAATAGTACTTCTCATAATACAACAGGTACTGATAGAGACTCAGAAAAACCTGTTAAAGCAATTGAAGGAGTTATTATAAGCTTGCTCGAGGAAATGAGGAAAGGTAAAGATAAAACACTACCCTGTAGGAAAAAAGTGAGTGTGCCTCCTGGTAAAAGTATTTCTGCAGATGATTTGACAGTTGCCGAAAATGTTCCCAGTACTTCTGGTTCTAGTTTACAAAAAACAAAAACAAAACCAGCAAAGAAGTCATGGTGGCTACAGACAGGGAAAACAGGGAAAACCTGGAAAAGTCAGGAAATTTTTGAATGACAGGGAATTTAACTAAAAATAAGGAAAAGTCAGGGAATTAAAAAATATGTCTAAAAATCCCATTAATTTCTAAACTAAACACTAAAACAAAAGTTAATAATACCTAAATAAAATAACATTTTAATTTTTTAAATAACTGATAAAACTGTTTATGTTTAGTAGATACAAACTTTTTTAATATGTGATCAAAAATAAATAAAACAAGTCATCATCCACCATTAAAAATGGAAAAAAGTAGTCAGGGAAAATTGAAAAATGTTGCCTGGAAAACCTGGAAAAGTCAGGGAATTTTGTAAAATATGTTTTGTAGCCACCCTGGAAGTCCAAAAACCAAAAATAAGTGGAGTAGAGCAATAGTAGTGATTCTTCTATTTTACTCAGTGAAGAAGATTTATCTACCATGGATGCCTCTTTCTCTGCTCCAGAGGAAATGGAAAATGAATAAAGAGAACAATAAATTATAGTTAGCTCTTGGGTGGTTGTTAAATATTGCTCTAAGAAGAGTGTGTTCCACTATGTTGGCCAAATCATTGATAAAGTCACCAACGACAATAGGATCAAGTTTTTACGTTTTAAGAATCGGCAAGAGACATTTGTATGGGCAGAAAGGGAAGACTATGTTGTTGTTCCTGATGATGACATTGTCAAAACACTTGATGAACCTTTAACTAGCAATAATAAAGTGACATCATGCTTAACCACATGCAATATGATGTTAAAATCAGAAAGAAAACTTCACCAAATGTTTGATAAGTGTGTTTCATGTTTTGGCTATAGATTGAAAAGTATTACTCTAATTTAGACGAATTTTGTGTCAAAATGTTCAAAAAAGCCCAGGGAATCAAACAATATCCTCCTGTTACAATGATCTATGCTAACATGTAAAATGTGTGGGCATTCGAAGTAACCCCACCACTTTGAACAATGACTTAATTATTTTTTTCTAAAAAACCTTTGTTTCAATTTTTTTTCTAAAAAACCTTTGTTCCTATTTTTTTCTTAAGGATCATAGGCTAAAGGCCCACACACCACCCAGATTTTGTATAAAAAAAAAGTAGAATACCATTCATTTTAAGAAAGTAATGTCATAAAAACTTGTTTTTGTGTTACAAAGTAGCCCCAACTTCTACATGATTTTGGATTTTGATTTGATTAACGAGGATCATAAGTCTTGAAGAACCTGTAGTGCAGCTTATTATTACTATTAAATTATATATAATATTTTAATGAATGTTTGTACAATTTATCTATAAAGCATCAAATGTTGCAATATTATATTTGCTAGTATAGTCAGAGAAAATTACTTAAAAGTTTTCAGGTTAAATTTGTCCTCCCTCTTACATACTACTATCCACTTTCTTTTATTAAGTTCATCCTTCAGAAAACTAAGATATTTAACATTGCTTCCAAACTTGGCATGATTCCTAATTTTAAAAACATTTAAACAAACTAATTAGGTTGTATATTTGCCTGGTTTCCCTCAAGTTGTCCCTTCTTCAGCTACCCGACTCCCCCGAAGCTGACGTCACGACAAGAAGGGTGGGAGAACATGCGCACGGTTTCACCTTTACTTCTTCACACCACCGGTTAGACCTAAATATAAACAAACACACTTCTCTCGTCATGTCTTCTTACAATTTTACACTTCCCACTTTTCAAACCTCCACAGTTGCACATTGTTTTGAATTTTCAGAAATATTTATTTTTCATATGAAGAGACATTAATGAAAAAATAATAATTCAGAAAATTTAAAACAATATGCTACTGTGGAATTTTGAAGAAGTGGGAAGTATAAAAGTTTAAGAAGACATGAAGAGAGAAGTGTGTTTGTTAATATCTAGGCCTAACCTAACTTTCCTTTCAAGTTGGCTTCCTTCAATATCACTTTACATTAATTTACAATGTTTCTACACTGTCCTAATATACATTTTTAAGCCATCTTGCAATTATTCATTTTATTACTTTTTTATAATTGTTACTGTAATTTTAATGTCTTAAAAGACGTGAGTGTTGAAACCATCTTAATTATTTTTTCTATTAGGCCCTATATTTTTTTAGTGTTTTATTGCTTTTAAATTGTGTTTTTTAAGTGTTATTTCTCATTTAAAGACTGGTATTTCCATTTTTTAACTTTTTCTAAAAGTATTTAAAATATTTATAAAAATTAGTGCCATTCATATACATGTTTAAGAACATATTTTTTTAAATCTGAAATTTTAAAGATGTGATACCTATTTACATTTAAAATAAACTAATAGGGAGCCTATATACTCATTAACATTTTAAAATCATCAATATATTCGAACTCAGGAGCTTTTAGAAATACTCGACTCGAATGAAAAACCCCAAGCTTGTAGACCTCTAAATGAAAGCCATGATGTTTGCTGAGGACTTGATGGGATGGAGGGAGAAGGAAGAGGAAGTACAGGAACTACTACAAGAATGGAATGAGAAAGTGAAGGGGTGTGGAATGAAATTTAGCATGGCAAAGTGTGAAGTGTGGTTGCTTAACTGTTCTATTCTTACAAATTGTATCCCAACGACTGATTCCTGATCATTTTTAGTCTTCTAGTTCAATTTGTCCGTATACAATATTCAATAATATATTTTCAATTGTGTATATTTATAGGGATTCTATTATATTATACGTAAATGCATGTTATTTGTAAAGAAATAGTGCATATTGTATCTTGTTTATGACCACTGATGGTATTTCTGGATAAACGCATGTGCTTGGGCCTCCTAATGTTAACATTCACTTTTTCTTTTCAATATTAACTGATAAAAGCTTAATATTAAAGACTTAATTTAAATAAATAATCATCATAATAAACTAGATATGCTTAAAAGAAACATTTATTTTTATTTTAGTTAATCTTGATCGGGACAGGGAAAAAATTGCAAATATTTTTTTCTATTGCTATGATCTGTGTAGGCCCTGGGTTGCTTGTCCCTATAGTCCTCCCTAAAATCCAACGCTAGTGTCTAGGGTGGACGTAATATGTGACTCGTCAGTCATACTGGGGAGCGGTGGAAACAAAGATGTTATTGAAAAGAAAACCTACCCAAAATAGTGTGGTTGCACTTGTAACACCTCAACTAAAGATAAGTTTTCTCAGTAAATAACTTAACCAAAAAAGAATTACTTAAGTATAAGGGTGTAGGAACAAGGAGAGTTTTAATCAATATGTACCTGCATTAGTAGACACAGAGATTAAACGTGAATCAAGTCTTGTCGGGTTTTCAGGGAACAAGGCTTAGTCCCGGCAGGCTGTATTTAAAGTGCTTCTCCTAAATGGTTTTCCAATCTCTCTCTATGCAAACGGGTCTAAATCTAAAATTATTCCTTCCTTTTTCCTACCTTGTGGACTATCCTGACTTGTTGGAAGACTTGATACCAAAATATATAATGTAAGTAAAATAACATTATACATGCTTACTAAGCATTGTTTTCCAGAGACCATCAAGCACTTGTTGACAAGAAGGAGAAAAACATTGAATCTATCAGTAAATTGGAGCAGAAAATTGCACAGACTAAACTCAAAGTAGAGGAGGAGACCGCTGTCTTCAAAAGCCGGGCTCAGTTCTACACCGAACGTTATGATGAATACAAGGCCAAGGTAGGTAACTTTATCTCGTTTCTAGATGGTACAGATGTGATAACTACGTAAAACCAATTACAGACTTCTACCTACAAATTTTTCCTATGTATTTTATTTTAAAATATATTTATTTTTGTGATATTAAAAAAACTGGTTTGAAGGTTTTAAAGATAAAAGCTTAAAAATTATTTTACAGCTTAAAATGATATGTTAAGAAATAATTTAATTATTCCATATTGGTGGAGCTAAAAATAAGATGTGTGGATCTAAAATGTATGATCAATAATGTTTATATTATCTTATGAGTCCAGTCCACTATCATTTATTACAGAGAATTAATAAATAATTTTAAACATTTTATCTATCGGATGTGTTACTAAATATAAATACTTTAAAAAAATCACTTTATTATGTAACCCACCCCTTGTCATCCCACATAAATAACAGTAGGTTGGTCACAAGAGAGTTTATTTTATTCACAAAAACAAATACAGCTCTATGAGAGAGTGAGACATATAAAGTGTTAGGCGCTGAAATTGTAAGCAACAATTTGAAGAAAACAATTGTATAACTGTTAAAACAGGTTTTAAGAACCATAGCATGCCGACAATGCCCAAGCGGCAGGTAACCAATAATTAAAGAATGAGAGATGCATTCCCATACACTTAAATGGCGACTCATAATATATAATACAATTTACAGTTAAATTGACCTTCAGACAACTTCTTATTAGCCCTAGCATAATAATAATTGCTAGCCAAAACAATTGACCCAAGAGCTAATCATGAAACAATAGAATCTAAATAGATATCATGTAGCCATTTCTGGCGATTCCCAAAAGGTCAAAACAATAACAAAGATGCCCCAATTAGTATACACCTCCCCAACCATAATCAGACATAATTGAACAAAACAACAAGGGTTCAAATATTTGAACTTATGCCTCAACTGGTTGTACAAAATATTAAATATTGATATCCATACATGAGTATAGCTGTGCTGGCTCGCGGCTCCATATTTAACTAACATACCATAAACTTCCAATAAATGTAACCATACACTAAACTATCTTCATATTAAGTAACAATAATAAACTATCTTCAAATAAACAAGTGATTTTCATCTCTCAAACCATTAAAACTTACAAAACTAAAATACGAAGCTATCAGATTTATAACAGACCCAAAATGGCAGTCCTCAAACATATCCGTGAGGCGGATGAAATAAATACTAAGTTAATTATTACAAAAACTAAACATCCTTAAAAATGATCACAAAATAAAGACAAACATTTGGCTTGGTCAAACTGCCCAAAGATATTAAACTTATCCATGGCCTGAAAGAAAAATTAACAGAGACCAAATAATTAATGCTTTAATGAATTTAAATGTCTTTAGAATCCAGAACGATAATTTTGATAATACGGAAACATTATAGCCAAAAGAAATTTTGAATATATAGACTAACTATCCTATGACGAGGTCGTTCACCTTGTGATTAGAGTGCAATGTGTGATCTGCATTGCTAAACCATGCCATTATATACCCATGACCATGTCATTTTCCCTCGAGGCGTGGGAACAAAAGGAGCGGGTGAGGGGTAGCAAGTTTCCAGAACATGCTCAAACAATCCACGGTCTTTCAAAACGCATGCTGGATAACAGTTATTTGAGTTTCCGAATGCTGCCGACGGAGCACATCCAGTTCGCGCATCTCGTTGGTCTTCTTTTCTTGGGCGTGGCAAAATTATCATGGCGAGCAGCGAACCTCGGCCCCTCGAGTCAGTCTCATATTGTACGTGTCGCAGTGTGTTGGTGGAGTCGGTGCCTTGCCGAGACGGGTCAAATGGGGTCGAAACGGTGAGCCAAATAACCTTTTAGTTTTATATGTTGTAACAGGATTACAATTAGTTCTTTGCAGTACTTAAATTTTCATGCCAAGCCTTAAATAGAAACCCAGTTCAGGCTCAATAGATTTGTAAGCTTGACAATTTTTAGCTTGTTGTACAAGGCTATCTTTACTGTATTATGTGTCTGATGATGGATGATTCATGGTTTACTCTTCTCTCTACTTGTATGGATGTTGTTTGTAAATTGTTAATTTGGAGTGAGGAAGGTAGTCGAGAAAGAACCCAACAAAGAGGGTAGTGTGATGACATCTGGTTATTGGAATGCTGTTAAAGTCAGTTATCTCTGGGATATTGTAAAGGTCAGAACCAATTAAACAGCTGCACTGCAGATAGGAAGGAACTTGAAAGGTATTTTATAGCTAGATCTCTACACACAAGCCTATTTTAAGAATACTATTAACACTTGAGTACTCATCTACATAAGACGTCTCGTTCAACCACTCCAGAGGCAAGAGGAAAATTCTCTTGCTCATCAGATGCCAGATGTTTCACAACATGAAGTGCAAGGAATAGTGCAGGTTTAACACCAAAGGATACCATTTTAATTGTAATGTTTGTAATTCGTCTTGAGGAGAGAAACGCCAAACAATTTGTTGATATAAAAATGATGTTCAGGGTGGATCCCTATTTGTCCGTACATTTGCTTGATGTCTGACATGAGTGGCACAGGATGAACACGCAAGTTAAGTAGAATTTCATAAATATCAAGCTATAGCTTAGGCTCAGTCATTTAGGGCATCACTAAGCAAGAGTTCAGATGTAGATTTAAAGCTAGCGTTGAATACAACTCTTAACTCAGTAGTAGTGCTATCAGGATTAAAAACACAATGATGTGGATGAATGTAATATGATAATACAGAAGAATTTATGTTAGGGACCAATGACATGTGACCTTGGTCCAAGTAATCTAGCATAAAAGCACAATACTCTTTGTTAATATCAGGTATTGATTGTAGTCTTTTTTCAAGAACTTTGTGTCTTCTTATTGCACCAGAACAAATATCTCCTAAAGACCGAGGATCTTGTTGAAAAGTAATTAACACTGAATAGTGTCCAGTACTATCTCTAGAATGAGGTTTGACAAAATTATCTTCAGAACATATTTCTTTTCGACTCAAAACTGGTTTCTTAGGTATTTCCTCTAAGGACCAAAATTTTTGCATCACGAGAATCCAAGGACACACAAAAGGTGTGAGGTTGCAAGCTATGTGTTGTCCAACACGTAGCCACCCAAACCATGATTTCAAAGCAACAGTTGAGTCGAGATGCCCAAAAATTGTATTTGTAACAACAATGTAGGGATAGAACTCGGCTTCCACTAGTCCTTCAATTTCCCCTGGGAGATGAAATCGACTATCTGCTAGTCAATCCTTTCAAGTGTTACCAATTTTCTGAAGATAAAGTAATAAATGGTAGTTGGTCGACCATCTTATCCATAATCAACGCTTCAATGCAAAAACTAGGATTGGGTGCGAATTGAGGTTGAATTGTAAATGAAGTAGTTCCTCTTATGGGGAGCGCAATTTTACCATTCACATTAATGGAACCTTTTAGCTTATGTCTTGGAAGACCCAGTATATTGAGACAGGACTGTGTGATAAAATTTTCTTGACTGGCCGAGTCCATGAGACATCTTACTTAATGGAATTTTCCACGAGCATTAGGGCTGTGAAAAATTATGGTTCAATGCAGAACGGTTGTCCTCAGTGAAGGCGCAGACGCCATTGAAGTAGAAGCCGTAAATCCTTTTGTAACAAAGGGAGGCAAGCAAGCTTCCATTATTTCGATCTCAAAATGTAATAGTTAGGGTTCTGCGAGCTTGGGTTTTTTTCATTAGAGTCGAACTCGAGTTGAGTATTTCTAAAATATGCCGAGTTCGAGTGTATTCATAATTTTAAAATGTTAAGAGTATATATTTGTTTATTTTAAATGTAAATATCACATCTTTAAAATTTTAGATATAAACCGATACTAATACACATGTTCTTAAAATATGAATGACACTCATTTTTACTTTCTCTCTATCTTATAGGTAGAGAAAGTATGGTGATCGTCAAAAAAATCGAAGTCGAGATTTTGATGAATTTTGACGTTTCATGACTTCCTGAATCCGAAAAAGTGGTTTTTGAATTTCCGTCTGTCTG
>CABFWB010002302.1:15575-51547 GCA_902151455.1 Timema bartmani | reverse complement strand
TTGACCCTTGTGGAAGACATTAAACTGTTTGAAATGCTCTTAGGTGGACAAAGATGCGCCTCTTTTCTCATTGATTCTATATCATTGTATATTATTTTATGCGTGTTCTTATGTGGAGTGGTGATAATACAATGTACATTATTCCGTTCAGAAATCTTACGAGTTTATAGAAAGAGAGAGAAAGTCTGTGCGGTGTGCCGTACCATTTATTTATAAATATAAATACTTTGGAAAAAAAAAGTTTGAAATGGAAATATAGGTTTTTAAATTAGAAATAACAATTCAAAATAAACAATTTAAAAATATAGGGCCTAATAGAAAAAAATAACTAACATGGTTTCAACGCTCATCTCTTTGAGGGCATCAAAATTACACTAACAATTATTTTAAAAAAAGTACTAAAATAAATATTTGCATGATGGCTTGAAAATGTATAGTAAGATAAGAGAAAAACTAATCTTAAATTATAAAAAGCAATTGCACACTTTCCTTTTGCAAAATTCTTTCATTACTATCTGCTACAATCCACTCTACTAGAATATCTTTTGGCCAAAAATGTATCATTAGATTTTTTTATTTTTTTCTAAAATTCTTTTGACCAGAAATCTTTCTTGTATTTTTTTCTCGCAATCATGTTTCTCGAAATTTAAGGGCGTATAAACGTTGACACGTCGGTTTTAAAATAATCTGGAAACTAATATTTATTTTTATTTTTCACATATGAAGCCATTGTGCAGGAATAAAAAATCTCTAGAAATCTTATTGAGAAATTTATTTCAATTCCATTTTTAATATTTATAAAATTTATGCTCATACTTTAAAATTAAAAATAATATAACTAAAATAATATTTCTATCAAACAATATGAAATGGTAAATGCTTTTTAATATAAGTGTGGTAAGTTTAGTAAAATATTTATTGCAATAAGTAAGATTAAAATTGATTTTAGACAGGTTAACCAACATAATTTTATAACTAAATAGTAACTAAACTAGTGCTAGTTTTGTAGTTAAACTTTATTATTATTTATTTATTTTTTATACGATGGAGGCCTGGCATTCCTCACATTCACAAGTTGTGATTAATACACATCTTGTCAGAGATGAAAGAAGGGTTTGGCAATCAGATAAATCTGTGCCGGTGCCGAGGATTAAACATATGAATTAATATGCATTTTTAATATCTTAAGTTTGAAAACATTCATTATTATAATAATATATTCTTGATATTACATTTTTAATTTAACATAAATTATTATTTTAAAAAGGAGCACGTAAAAATAGTAAAAAGAATAATTCAATTATATAGTAATATAATTAGCTATTTTTATTTTCATTGATTTGTCATGGCAATACAAGTAAACCTCTTAGATCAAGGATAATTCAAAATGAATGACAATATTGAATAAATTTACCAGTCAAAAGTAGTTTTAAAGCTATATTACATTATTAATGTGAAAAATTATGTTAATTTTAACAATTTGTTCAGAAACCGGATGATTTATAAGTGGAAATGCCGATATTATCTTAATTAAATAGCCTATGCTAACTATTGCATTTTAAAAATTGATTACTAAGAACATCAAGTGAAAGCTCGAAAATTACGAGCCTACAAAACTTTCAATCTCGATCTCATAACTTTTATTTTTCTCTAACCAGAACCTTAAAATGTTTATTGGAAGAACCATAATCAATAAATATTTATGTTAGACCCTCTGATTTTAACACAGTTCAAATAAGTTTTCAATTGTTTCCAACATTTCCATTTTTTATTTTCCATATAAAGAAAATAATGTAATTAAGAAATTTTCTACTTAAAGATCATGATGGATCTTGACATTTAATTACGCCCCTCTGCTCAAAAAGGTTAGTTTTTACACCTTGGTCTTTACCAAGGATTAGACCTGAATATGTTTGATGGATTTTGTTCAAAATAAATATCTTGTGAATGTCTTAAATGACGACTAACACTGTAATTTTGTTTTTGGAGAAGATTAAATTTTAGGGCAATTTACTCATTACTGATTTATGAAAATTTTAAAGTGTTTGAAAATGGCTCGTAATGATTTTATTTAAAATGAATGAGTGGCGTTTTACATGATAAATAAAACAGTGTGATTGTTTTTCAGAGAAAAAATCATTTAACTGTAGTGTAATGATACATATTTTTGAAAATTTTGCTCCAAATTATAATATAATATAATATAAGAGAAAGAATGTATATGGTTGGGTTGTGTCATTTTTGTTATTAAATAAATGTCTATATCTAATATTTTCATTTTTGCATTTAAAAAAATAGCACCATAGTAATTGCAGCCTTAATGATTTATAAGTAAACCTCAACTTCATTCCCTGGCACGGGCGTTGAACAAGATCTTGGTTTACCTGAATGTTCCCTGATGTTGGTGTGCAATAAATTATGGTAGTGCCATCTATCAATTAACCACTGTACTTTTATGCAGTCTGAATACTTAATATTGAAGTTATTGGATTGGGCTGTGGCGCTGCTAGTTCAATGATATACTATGACCATGAATAAAGCAGTAAATGAGAAAATAAGTTAATAGCGAAAATATGTATCTATTAAGAGTATACGAGTAGAAAAATGGCTGCCAGGCTTGTATAGATTGCTGTGCTAAACATGCGCCAGGGAATGGTTTAAACATATTAAAGCAATGAAAATATTAAAGATCACCCCTGACAATGTTTACTTTTAGAATAAAAGAAATTTAGTGATAATAGCACAATTGTTTCCAAACAAAGTTTAAAATTATATATATATCAGCAGCGACGGGCGAGATATTGTCAACCCACAACCTTTTCTGACACTTATATTAAGTATCAACACACTTAAATTTGTATATGTAGTTTGCAATAAAATGTATTTGTATTTTCTAACCCTGTCTTCCTACCATGACTTTGCTAGAGCCCTCATTGTTTTTAAATTTGGAAAATACCAGTACATGGGAATAGAATCCGAGAACCTTGGATTAAAGATACTTTTGTGGATATATCTGTAACCTAAAGATAGTTTCAATCTCTCAATTTTCGCTAGCTATGCACCATTAATTGTACAATCTTTAGCTTTCTCCATCTTATAATAATAGTTTATATTTCATGCTCGATTAAATCTGAATCATCAGTCTACCTACAAATCTGAATCTTATAAAACATGATAATTTTCACTTGAATTTTGAATCCTTAAGAATTCCAGGGATTCGAATGTCCCAACCCTACTTGTGTTATTGTTTACGTCCTCTCTTCTTGCTGTGGAGTCTAGGTACTATCATTCTGCTACAAATATATTATTATACTTTGCCAGTGTATAACTACAATTACTAATAATAATAATGCTACTTGTAGTATTATTATTAATGCTGATTTATTTTATTTGTTTCAGCAACAAAATTATTTTGATGAGCTCAATCGGGACTTGGATGAATTTGATGCTGACAAGTAGGAAACTCTGTGTTCCATTCCATCCAACCTTAAATAAATATTATATAGTTGTATTAAATGAGTCTCTAATAAAATTAAAAGCATGCACACACTTACAAACACTTCATTATTTCGATGCCACACGGCATGGCCGCCCTTAGGGGTGAGTGGACGGTATGGACGCGCTTGCTTAAATAATAAGAGGGGAAAAATCAATTTGGGGTGGGACATTTTTAATTGTGTCCCTGTATAAGGGGTCTAACGAATATAGTCAGTCTAAAAACAAATAAAAACATAATCATGTGGTTTAATTTATTGAACAAGTGAAGCGCCTTCTTGGGTACCTCCACCGATTTGCATTTTGTCTGTCTGTGGTGGATATGTCTCACAATAACATTTTAACGCATTAACTGATTTAATTCAAACTGGACACAGTTGTCATTTGGACTTTTATATAGAAAAGTTTGTCGAGGAAGAATATCAAACGAAGTATTGGGAGAACTCAATCCTTATATGTGTAAAAACATTGTTTCTAGCATTAATGATTATATTATATTTCCTGATACCTTATACGGCTGAAACTTAGTATATCTGTGCAAACTGTAATGTTATTGAACAAAAACCAAGTTTTTGACTATTCTTTTTTGGTGGGGGCGTGGGGTGGCGAGGAAGGTAACTGGGACCCTGCAAACTAAATTTGCCCAGGGCCCCACAGTATTTACCTTCTGGAAATAGATCTTTCCTGAGTAAAATTTCATGTGGCATCAACGTAGGCCTATTAAGTGTTTGTAAATGTGTGTTTACTTTCATTTGTGCTTAATTTAATTATTTAATGGAATATTCAAAAACTGTAGGCCTATTTGTATTTTTTTAGGACCGATCTTATGACTACCAGATAAATCTCGCTATTGGGAGCTTAAAGTTATCGACCAGATAAAAGTTATTTGCTACTTTGATATTTTAAGCACATTATGAATCGAGCTTATCTGCCAGATAGCTATCAGTAACATAAATATTTTTTATGCAGATCAAGCAAGGTTGGTCTGACCTCATTCCTTAGCCTGAAAGTGATCCAACATGGTAAAATATTTCCCTTTATTTTTATGGTAAGTTGGTGAAATAATTAAAATTATTTATGGAATCGAATAAATAGAAGAATAAGAACGAACTTGTCTTATTACTGTGTACAGGGATAAGGAATTTAAGCTTATTTACTGTTTTTCGAAGCAAAGTGCACGATGAGTTGTACCCTCTAATTAAACACCTAGAAATATTGAATAATCCTGACATATCACTATCCACCATAGCTCATTAGGTAAAATATGATTCTACCATTCTAGAGATCTCAAGTTCAAATCATTTCACAACTAATTCTTTTTGTTAATTTTATTGAAAACATTAACTTTTCAAATCATAAAGTGAATGAATTTGCGGTTTTTTAAATTTAAAATTAACTATCAAAAAACATACTTGGTAGTTGAAATTACCAAATATTCTAATTGAAAATAGCTAACAAGCTAAATTAAAAGCAGTACATTAACTTTAATCTGATTAAAACAAAATTTAATGGGTTTCCTTACATAAAAAATATGCTTATTTAAAAAAAAAGGAATAAGAAAACTAATAATTATTGTTTGAATAATGGACCCTTTAAACAATTTTTTTAAATATTTAGAAATAAATCTATACTTGAAAAGAATTTCTTATTCAGATTTTTTTTTAAATAAGTGTTTGAGGATTTATTTTGTGATCTCAAACTCTAAAGATAGACATGCTACCACCTAAGCTACAGCGGCTTGAATTTGAATTGTCTGTGATTTTGGTGTTGTTTCATAATACACATATTTTAATGAAAACATTGCCAGGAATGAAACACAAAGCACATATAGTCCATACTACAAATAAATTGATAGTCCATACTACAAATAAATTGATTACAACTCTCCTAAATTTAATTTCATATCTATAATATACAGTGTTTAAGGTTTGAACATTGGTAGAACCTTAGACAACGCACAGGATATTTGACCATAGGCCTACTAAAAAGTAAAATGAAACCAGATACAACTTTTTTGGTGTATAGAATATATATTTAATTTCTTATTAAAGTGGAAAGATAAAATAATCAATAATTTTTACAGGCCTATGTGAATCCATAATTATTAAATTGGAACTTTGAACAATTGACGCAAATCGAATCCAAATAAAATCTCAGGCATAAATGAGATTTAGAATTATATTCAAGTCAAATCTCATGCCTAAAAAAAATTTTTTTTTAGTTGGATCTGAATTGAATCTTATACTTTTTTCCTACGAATCGACACTCATTTTTACTTTTAAAAAAATTGATTGAATATTTTATATAAAAAACAAGTTCAAATCAAATGATTTACTTTAGGCCTATAGTATTTTAAATCATATTTGTGTTGAATATTATATTGTGCTAAACTTTTTAATCCAATCCAATAATAAAATATTTCAAAAAATGTTGTTAACACCTTGATGTACTTTGAGGAGCAGGGCTTGCACATTGTGTTCTTGCTTGTACTTCATAGATGGAAGGAGCTGTATGAATAAAACTTGGTGGTTTTATTCCTTATATTTCAAACAAATGTTTTGTTAATTTTTGTGGGTTTTTTTTAGTTTTTTTCTTTCTTTCATGAATTGCGGGTGTTACTGCCATAGACAGAAGAGTGTTATAAATAGAACTTGGCAGTTTTATATTTTACTTTTCTAAGTCTTTTTCCCCCACATGAATAGCAGGTGTTACTCTACTTCCATAGACGGGAATAGCGGTATGAATAGAACTTGCACTTTTATTCATTATATTTCAACCAAAACTTTCATGTGGTTTTTTTTGTTTTTACGAAGAGGTGTAACTCAATTATTAGTATAGTGCCGCTATGAAATGGCATCAACTAGTAAACAGAAAGTTTCTCAGTCTAAAAACTGGATAACTGATGAAAAATGACACAGATACTTTGTGATTGTGACAATGAAATTGATTTAGTAGATACTAGTGATAATGAGGATGTAGATTTTTCTGATAATTATGATAGTGAAAGTGTATAGCTAACTGAATGTTTAATCAATAATAACGTAGATAGGTCTTCTGAAAGTGACAGCTCCTTTGACAGTAATGATTCAGACAATCAAATAAATGTAAATACAGGTGAAAAAGAAGGATACTGAAGGATATGGGGGAAATAATATGAGTGAGAGGGGAGTGAAATAAGTAAAATAAAGTGTTAAAGGAGAGAAAGAGAGATGAATAAAGGCTGAAGGGAAGTACTAGGAGAGAGAGGCAATAGTTGAGGAAGATTGAGGGGAAACGGAAGGGAGAATGTAAATAGGAGGAGGGAGGAGAAAAAAATATAATTTAACATGACATAAATCTGATGTTTAGGGCATTGAAATTGCAAATATATTATAAAAGTTATATCGGTTAAATTAAACTTGTGCATACAGTATTTTTACGTGAATTTAAATGGTAATCCAGGTGTAAAACATAGCCAGGTTAAATGGTAAATCAAGGGGTTAGTCGATTTATTAACATTTTAGGTTCCTTAAAAAAATAATGTAACCAATAGACCTAAGCTCAAAAAAAGTTGAATAACACATAATGTAGACTAGTCACCATGGCAATGTGTATTTTAACTCCCAGATAATAATTACTGTGCACTTAAACCTCCTGATAAAAATGTGATGGATAAATACATTTTATCTGGTCAATAAACTCTCTGGCAGTCATAAGATGCAGTTTAAACTTAAGGGCCATATAATAATATCTTTCGGCCAGAATATATATCCGGGGGTTATAAGACTGGTTTTCAATGTACAATTTTTTGTTATCTATAATAAGACATAATTTTTTACTTAAATGGTTATATACTTTATTAATTATTGTTAAGATCTTGGACAAGAGTTTAAATGCTGTGCCTATGGCTGTATTAGTCAGACTATATTATTATGTATCTGCATTTATATTAAAATGAAAATAAAAAAATCTGTATCTTGACTTTGTTTTTTTCAAATCACCTTTTGGCTCTCAGCAATTGCATTAGGCCCTAATTTATTTTATTTCGCCTCATATATTGGTAGAAAAAATATTTTTGAGTGTTATTTAATTTTTTCCTTAAAAAAAATTATATGGTATTGCAAATTTAATAGTTAGCCAAGAAGAAGTGCTTAAATATATCTCGCCAACAAAATAGATGTTTAAAAGTCGTATTTTATGCAATTGATGCCACAAAATAGTGTGTGTGACAAGCCTGCCCTCTTTCACCCCTAACAAAGACTTGTTTTGTTAGATGAATGGCAACTAGTTTCCATTCAAAATAGCATCTTTTGCTATCAACTTAGTTTAAAAAAAAAAGCTTTAATTGCAGCTTTGAAAAGTAAAAACAAACACAATAGAAATCTCTAGAAATAAGACATATTTTAAAATGTATTCATATCTTTGTAAAGGCAATGATAATTTCTAGGGGTCTGTGAGCTTGGGTTTTTTCATAAGTGTAGAGTATTTCTAAAAGCTGTCGAGTTCGAATATATTCATAATTTTAAAATGTTAAGAGTATATATTTGTTTATTTTAAATGTAAATAGGTATCACATCTTTAAAATTTCAGATTTAAAAAATATACTAAACCATATGTTCTTAAAATATGAATGACTCAGTTTTATAAATATAAATATTTTGGAAAAAAAAGCTAATAAATAAAAATATTTGTTTTTAAATTAGAAATAACATTTAAAAAAACACAATTTAAAAATAAGAACAACACCCAAATAAAAATATAGGGCCTAATAGAAAAAAAAATTAAAGTGGTTTCAACACTCATGTCGTTAAGGACATTAAAATTACACTAACAATTACTAAAAAAAAGTAATAAAATTAATAATCGCATTATGACTTGGAAATGTATAACAAGACAGTGTAGAAACACAATATTGTAAGGTAAGTGATAGTGAGAGAAGCCAACATGAAAGGATAGTTAGGTTAGGCCTAGATAAGAACAAACACACATGGTGACCTGATGGTCTAGGGGTAAGGTGTCAGACTTTTGTGCCGAGAGTCCGGGGTTCAATCCTCGTGTCCCGGCACAGATTTATCTGATTGCCAAACCCTTCCTTCACCTCTAACAAGATGTGTATTAATCACAACTTGTGAATGTCAGGAATGCTAGGCTTCCACCATGGTTCAGATTCCATGTTAAACTGTAAGTCCTCCATTTCATCTCACAATCACCCTACCATTACACATAAGCGTAAGTGCGTATAACCCGAACGGGTAGTAAGACGCGGTGCTAATAATAATAAGAAGAAGAACAAACACACTTCTCTCTTCATGTCTTCTTAAACTTTTACACTTCCCACTTCTTCAAAACTTCCACAGTTGCACATTGTTTTGAATTTTCAGAAATATTACTTTTTTATTAATGTGTCTTCATATGAAAAATAAATATTTCAAAAATTGAAAATAATGTGCAACTGTAGAAGCTTGAAAAGATTGGGAAGTGTAAAAGTGTAAGAAGAAATAGAGAAGTGTGTTTGTTTATATCTAGGCCTAACCTAACTATACTTTCAGGTTGGCTCCCTTCACTATCACTTTAAATTATTGTAGAGTGTTTCTACACTGTCTTGATAGGTTAATACATTAGACATTTTAATAAGTTAATATTTCCCTAAAATATGCTTCAGTAACTTAATTTACCCTATAAGAAAACATAAGAATAATAAACAGAAATTTGAAGTTTCATATTTCGTTTATTATTCCTTAGTGTAATCGTGAATAATCAAGTCTTCTGTTCTATTTCCATTCCTCTATGTGCAGTTGCACATGCACATTGTATGGGTTTTCGTTAAACATTATTTTGCTAAGAAATGTACTTCAATTCAATTTTTAATGCTTATTAAAGTTGATGTTCATACTTTAAAATTAAAAAGAATATGACTAAAATAATATTTCTAGCAAACATAATGAAATAGTAAATGTGGTAAGTTTGGATAAATATGTATTGCAATAAATATGATCAACTGATTTTAGACAGGTTAACCAACATAATTCTATAACTAAGTAGTAACTAAACTAGTGCTAGTTTTGAAGCCAACTGTATTAATTAATACGCGTTTTAAATATCTTAAATTTGAAATAATTTAATTCAACATTCTTGATATTACATTTTTAATTTAACATAAATTATTATTTTAGAAAGGGACCAGGTAAAAAAGTAAAAGAATCATTCAATTATTTAATAATCTACCTAACTACTTTTATTTTCATTGCTTTGTCATGCCAATACACGTAAACAACTTCAATCAAGTACAATTCAAAATAGACGACAATATTGAATAAATGTATCAGTCAAAAGTGGTTTTAAAGCTCTATTACGTTATTAATGTGAAAATTTATATTAGTTTTTAACAATTTGTTAAGTAACCAAATGATTTACAAGTGGAAATGCTGATATTATTTCAATTAAATAGCCTGTGTTTTTGAGTTTTAAAAATTGATTAAAGACTACATCAAGTGAAAGTTCGAAAATGACGAGCCAACAAAACTTTCGACCTCGATCTTGAGCTTAAAGGACGAGCATGGTTCGAAGCTCGAAATCCGAGCACTCGCAGAGACCTAATAATTTCTCATTCACAGAAATAACCTGTACAGATGGCAGTATCGTTAACAGAGCGCTCAGCTTCTTTTGTACATTATATAACCGAATACCTTCAAAAGGGGTCAATGACGATATTAAAAACCAAAAATGTATATGTAAATTTGTTAAATATAGCCTACTCAATGCCTTATTTCTATATAGACTTGTTTATTAAATTATAAAAAAAAATCTTGATGGATGTACCTTAGCATTTACCCTTCAAGTGGCGCCCCCATAGAGTTGCACTCTAGGCTCAGGTCCTGGCTAGACTCCCATTCCTCAGGCCACCTTGAATGAACACTTTACAAGATCCTCACTGCCTTATATCCTGCCTGCAAACATTTCAGCATTCACCAATCCTTAAGAGCAATTCTACATTAACTCCTGTTCCTATGATTTGGTCCTCAAACTCACCTCACAGAGATAAGAAGGTTCAAGCTCTAGGGTCACTAATTAAGACTCGGTGCTTGGTAACTCTGAATATGAATTCCTCAACCAAAGCTGGGCGGGCTCACAAAGGTGTTTAGCACAGTGAAACTCCCAATACAGATTCTCATTGGTTTCTTGAGCGTTTTCATTAGTTGTGCACTTTGTTTAGTTTGAAAGGGCAGTCTTACCTTGATGGATTATACTATGGCTCTATCTTGTAATTTCTGAAAAATGACACCTGGACACGGGAATCGAACCTGGGACCTTTGGCTTAGTATGCCAATGCTCTAACCACTCAGCTATCCAAGAATCGTCTCGTGCCCAGGGTCATTCTTCACTCATATTTTAAGGCAGAATCTATGATAGACGTGCGGAAATCGTCGGCTACAAATGTGTGATTTTATTAAGATCACGAGCTGTCAGATAATGAAGCCACCTTTGACTCTCGCTAGTTGGCTTAATGCTGCCACTTGTACAATTATTATAATTGTAAGGGATTGCATATTTAAGAATCAAATAACCGAAGCTATTATTTATGCTTTTTAGTGAGGAATTCTCCATCCATGAGTTCATCTTGTAATAATTGGTTCTGAACTACCAATAAGCAGTATTAGAGCTATAAAATAAATTTCACTTAAAAAATAGGAAAAAAACTTTTTCTTTTTTATGGATTTGAGTCTTGAATCCTAAATTTTCTATAATCTCAAACACCCTTAGGGATTCGAGCCTATCATTCCTAATCATAACTATTTTTAAAAACTTAGCATGAAATTGACCAATGACAACAGTATTTCAGTTTCCCCATTACTGAATGGAAATACTTTGGTTGGAAGTAATTTTGGCTAGTTTTGAATTTTTTATATAAGGCTGTCTATTCAACCTTGGAAAAATATTCCCTGATAATTTAAATTTTTCCAGGTGATTTTCAGATTTTTCCAGGCTTGAAAAATTCTATAGTTTTACCCATAATACCATTATGATTAAAAAGTACCTGTACTTGGCATATTGATTAAAAAAAGTAACTATTAAATAAGGATATTTATTAATGGAGTAATTTTCTTTTAATATAGAAAAAAAAACAGAGATTCTAAAATGTTTGAAATATTTTCTATTAAAAAAATCTTTTAAGTACAATGCAATTTTGAGATATCTTGAAATACATTTAGAAAAAATAACATCGGGAACGCACTTATACAATATTCTTTATTGTTATATTTTTTCTTTAATGTTAAAAATGGATGTTCCACAGCTGTGATTTGCTCAAACAACGCTGCAATGTGCTTTTCAGCAGTTTCAAGGATTATTAAATGCTTGGGCTTATGTTTCATACCTGTTGATAAAAAATTATCTCTGTGGGTTTTAGAACAAAGGATGTGAGCTATTGATTTATTGCTAATATAGTGATTATTTGGATCTTGTTTGAGTATTGATTTAATGATGCAAAGGAAACAATAAAATGGGTAATTTGGGTTTGTCGAGGCCGTGACTTCCGTCACATTTTATTACACTTCAGCCGAGATTACCAATTTTAACATTTTACTATCCCATTATTTTTATTTAAAAATAATTTTAGGGTAATTTTTCTCTTTTGCTCTTTGTAAACGACTTTTACGGATAAGAAGGATTAAGTATTATGATTAGAAGAAATGCACCTGCATTTGCATTGATGCAGATTGGAAAACCATTTTGGAAAAACTACCCTCAGTACACCCGATCGAGATTTAAACTTTGATCTCCCCGTCATCGGCAGTCTAGCCTACTGCAAGAGTAGAGCGTTAGGCTACACAGCCACTGAAGCAGGTTTTTAAATATTTGAACTGTGGTTTACAAAATAGTGAATTACTTTCGATTACAAACTGTTCAATAGTTTGTTATGTTCATTGGTTCACTGCCTGCTTGATTCACATGATACAAATTTAAAATTGTTTCGTGACTTTATTTCATTTTGACAAAACGAATTAAGATTTTAAAATAATATTTTAGCTTTGAATTTGGCATTATTTTTCTCAAGTGGTTTGATCATTTTCAATATTTCATAACGAATTGATAAGAATTTCTTGCACATTTGGTGAAGATCAACAGTTAATAAAATCTTCTATCGATAATATAAGTAAATAAAACATCAACTCATGTGCAAAGTGATAAAGTTAAAAATTTGTCGGCACTTTGAAAGTAAATTTTGCATCAAAACGATAAACAAATAAAAGTCTATAAGTCTTAAGTCTAAAAAAAACTATTTGATTTTTTTTATGGTTTATAATAATTATCTTCAACAATAATAGTTTAAACAATTTTATTAGGTTTTGAAAGAATTTATATTCAAAAATTTAACCTTAGTCTATCCAAAATTTCCTGATTTTCCATACAAATGGAAAGTCCCTGAAAATTCCTGGTTTTTCTGGAGTAGACAGCATGTATATTTATAAATTAAAGATTTTTTTAAGTATCATCGTTTCACATATTATGAAAAATAAAATTTAATAGTAATACAACTTATAAACTTAAAAAATGTACACAGTTTCAAGGAATATATAAATTTGATTACTCCATCCATAGCTTGAAATATAATTTCAAAAGAAACCATATCCCACCATTATTTATCACAAATAGACCCTTCCAGAATACAACTTGCAGAACTGAAATTCTAGGTTACAATATAATATATGTAATACCGTGACAAGATGTATACACTTAACTTTAAATAATTTGAAGTGTGTCTTAATTTTAAAGCACTTCCTTGAACCAAACTGTATATCCCTCACCCTGGGTAAAAATTAGCTGTACCTATTTTTACAAAACATAAATAGCTTTGACTATAATTATCAAAATCTGCAATGGCTAGTAATTTTTCTTGTCAATATTTGGTACTTTAGAGAGAAACACCTAAAAAGAAAAGGTTACAAAGAATACCAAAATATGAATACATTAAAATCACACAAAAACCTAACTATAAACAAAAATACCCATGGAAAAACATCAAGGTTAAATTATATAAATATCAAGAGTAACATGTTATATAAAACAAGGCCACATATATTTCCTGTACGAATTAAAATAAACACTGGGTGTATGGAGTAACAAATAGCCTAGTGTATTTCCTAAAAACATTTTGATTTATATAAAAAGTCATTGGTGAAAATAATAATCAGATCTGCACTAAACAGGCTAAATCAACAAAATAATCATGTTGGCTTATCAATTAAAATATAATAACATAGTATATAATAGGGATAGTGACAGAATCATAATCAACTCAACGCTCATGCACCGTAAAGATTTCACTTGATGTTAAATAAAGTATATTTTGTGGTCCCGCCAGTCAATCATGTTACGAGCAACATCAACTCGATAGTAAAAAGCCAGCCGCACGCTGGCAGGCTAAAAATTTAATAGAAGTAGTGTAATGCAGGGGGCTGGCGGAGATCTTGCAATGCAATACTACTACCCCTCCCATCTCGCCCCCGTACATACAGGACAGTATATATATAATTTGCAATTACTATAGGCCTATTGTAATCTCAACCTTTCCCATTCCAGTACCTAACTGTGTTATTTGTGTATGTGTCTTATCTGATATGTATTGTTTACCTCGTAACATTAAAGTATAATATTACTTTAGATAAAGCATCAGTTTTCATTCCTTAGGCACAACTTTATTTCCCCTCGATAAGACACTTTTCGTAGCTCAGACAGGCCCCTGTCTCCTTTAGTACGAGTTAGCGAGAATTGACTGTACTTCAAATCAACCTGCACTTCCAACACATACCTTGGTGGAGTTCAAATTAGAAACAATTTGCATCCTGCTTACCAATTCTAGCATCTAGGATTTAAACCACACAAATTAATCCTACATGAATAATCCACACTCCAAGAAGTTAAATGATCTACCACCAGCAGAGCTAGCCAATATTTCAACCAAAGTGTTTTCAGTTGTCTTTGTCACTGATAATGAATTTCCTGCTATAAAAATCACTTTAAAGAACGACCAATCTAAGTTTAGAATGACCTGTGAACACACAGGCATGCTGAATAGTTGACATTGCTGTTCTGATTCTTTATATCCTTGGCGATCAATTCAAAGGAAAACATAATTTTATAAACTTCTACTATAAACACATACTGGCACAAAATTGAATCGTATTTTTTCATGTATCAATGTTCGCACCCACAAAAATCTTAATCAAAACACTCAATAAAACTGTAGTTTCAATCTTTACTGTGAATATATTGATGTACACACTAAAATATTACAATAATGAATAATTTAAATAAGGCCACAATGCTTGCTCTACAAGTTTTATTTTAATTGCATAGGTACATATTATAAATGAGATATTTCACAAATTGTCCCTTCAATCACTAATTTACTAGTTCTAAAAACATTAATAACAACTAAGCTGGGAAAATATTTTTGAAAACGGTTTAAAGCAATTTCTTATGTAATTTATATCAAATTAAGTGTGCATTTGTCTGTCATGGGCAGTGCGCGATATCTACCATACACAAAGGTCTGAAATTTAAACATTAGCAGCCCCTGTTCATGAACATGTGCAAATTAAAGCAGGAATTTTAAATTTTGGATTTGATTTTTTTAATTAATCAAAAACTGCGTCAAATGAAATAAAATGAAGAGATTTTTTTCTGTCTGTCTGAAGAAAAGAAAAGCGTTGACAGGGGTAACACAACAATACTGATACTTAGTGCTAGTGTGAATGTATCATATTCTAGACAACAATGAGTCAAAGTTATGAATACTGTAAATCAAATTAATTAATTAATTAATTGAACTTCATAAAGGTTGAGAAACTTTGCAAGTTATATAGTAAGACTTTGGTTGAAAGGGATTTTTATAGGATACAAACACATTGGTTAGCAAGCAACATTGATAACATTTCACTATATTATTAGTATTATTTTATAGGCATTGATAATTAAGTGATATCTGCAGATCACATTACTTTGTGTATGTGTGTGTGTTATTTTATTTAGGTATTATTATATATATGAGAGTAGTTGTAACTTTTGTAACTGTCAAAAAAAAGCTTCTTCTCTCTATCAGACTGTAGCTTGTATGTCAGTTCTTCTTTGTGACAATCACACTTAAGATGGCAGAAACATTGATTTGTAAAATATTGTACAGACTCTGAACTAAATAATCAAAGTCAATGGTTTGGTTACTGAACAATAATTGCATGTTTTCAAATAACGGCAAGACCTGGAGATGGAAATAAATCCTGGCGTTACAACTTAGCTGTGCAGGTTTCTCACATGACAAGTCATTCTTTGTTATTATTGGTTATAGTGATAGTAATTATCAAATAAATAGTTCTAAATAGTGAACAAAACCTAGGACTATAGGTAGTTTTTTATACTTTACAAACAAAATAAATTATAAGCTATTTAAAATAATGCCAACTATTCCGGGAAACTCAAAAGCAATTTTTCTTTTTGATATGAATGAGTCTGATTTTAAGAATAAATTTCTAAAAATAAGAAAGATTAAAAAACATAGTGGAATATGTTTTGTAAACCTGAATTGAAACATTTTTCTTCTTTTGCCGACGAAATGAAAGGCAGTTAAATATGTTGTTAAAATAAATAAATATTCAATCACTGTTTATATTTGTGTCATCCTTCACTTGGACCACATTATTATGGAAGTCAAGAATGGCATATTACACAGCTCACATAAAAGACAAAAGCAATGAGAAACGTATTTAAAAAAAAAAAAATTGAAATAGGAAGAGATTTAAATTGTGTACAAGATACTGAAAAAAGTAAACGAAACAATGTTTTGTTTTTTTATAGATATATTTAGTTTATTTCTAAAAGAGGGCCATATTTATCCAAAAGTAATGCTGGAATTGGCTTATTATTTTAAGGTGTAAAACAAAGTAATAATTTTACACACGGTATTTTTCAATTAATATTATATTCCTCTTATTGAATATAAAGTTAATATGAATAGGGTGTTGTCAAAAATTATAGAAAACAAGTGAAGGTTGTAATGTTCCAACTTGTGAACCCTAAATTGTTTCGAAAAGGAAGGATGAGACTGCAGTTTTGAATATTTTAAATTTGGGAATTCTCTTAGTTTTATAATATTATTTAAATTATTTATTTTTTCATTTCAGAATATTTAAGCCCTTCAGGCAATTTAAAAGTCAATAGATTTCTTTTATATTAAATGTGCTTACTGGATTCGTTGGACAATGAAACAAAGTGAAAAGCTGATACAGCACAAAGTTTTTGTTCAAAGAGAAATACACCTTTTCCCCAGTACAGAGTGGTTGCATTGTCCAGCCAACCAGAAAGCTATGATTTAAACTACACTTATGTGATAGGTCGAGATAGTCAGGCCACATGGGTACAATCTACGATGCCATCATAATTTGAAAAAAGAAGTGGGGAAGAAACAAACTTTCACTAATACCCGATAGGAGATGCACAGTGACCAGCGAGGCGACAAGACGTGTGTTGAGCGTCGAGGCATATTTTAATAATGATAAAGTATGTACGGTGACCAGCGTAGAAACGGGTCGATTGTATAAGCTGAAATTGTTCATGATTTCAATGATAATTTTGTTTTGATTTAAAAATTACTATATTATATAAGTGTTAAAAGGCTACTGGGTTTGTTCCTACATAGATGAAACCAGCAACAATACATACAGAGGTGGGTGAGTGATGGTGCACAGGCTCACACCCAACAACCATTCTTCCTGCAGAATGCTGGCGAATATTTTTAAATGTACCTTTATTTTATCTTTATGTGAGAACCTATAGTATACTAACATAAATATCTGCAAATTTAAACTAAACGCACGCCAATCTCTGGAGAACATGAGATTTCCTTCTCTTTTCCAGACTGTAGAATGGTGTGACATATAAATGAATTCCAGGATCAACAAGCAATACCAGCAACAACAACAAAAAATCTAAACAATAATTTTAAAGGATACATTTTCCAAAATTATTTTAATTTCTCCAGAGTCAAATTGCTTAAATGTCTTGACTCACAAATATTTCAAGTTGAAGCATAATATTTCTCAATATCAAACAATAAAATTTGAGAGAAAAAGTTTCGAATACTAATACAAGTCAACTAGACCTTAAACATCCTAAAGGAACAAAGACACTTTCAGATATGTAGTCATCACAATGGCAATTCCTTCATTAGAGTGAATCTAATTTTGATTTCTATGGAAGATGCTGCTTAACATGGGAAAATACACTTTAAAGTCTGAATAGCATCTTTTGTAAAATAATGCTAAAATAGGTCTTCAGTTAGTGTTGAATTTTATGACATCTTTTTTTATTTTTTTAAATAGGCATTTACCCTTTTTTATGTAAGAAACTATTCCTCCCTTTTTTTCTTAAGGTTTGATATTTGTTTTATTTAGTTCCTGCTACAGGATGGCTACAAAACATGTTCTACAAAATTCCCTGATTTTTCCAGGCAACATTTTTCAATTTTCCCTGACTACTTTTTCCAGTTTTAGTGGTGGATGATGACTTTTGTTTTATTTATTATTGATCACATATTAAAAAAAGTTTGTATCTACTAAACATAAAAAGTTTTATCAGTTATTTTAAAAATTAAAATATTATTTTATTTAGGTATTATTAACTGTTTTTGTGTTTAGTTGTGAAATTAATGGGATATTTTAGACATATTTTTTAATTCTATAACTTTTCCTTATTTTTAGTTAAATTCCCTGACATTTCCCTGTCTGTACCCACCATGTGCAATACAATGATAATAATAATAATAATGCTAGAAATTGTAAATCTTTACTTATTTTCTCTATGGCATTAGGAACTCCGAAGTTCATTGCCGCAATTACAAAAGAATGCCACCTATCCATATCTTGAGCTAGTTCTTTCCAGTACACCTCACTACACCCTATCTCTTTCAAGTCCATTCTAATGTTATCCTCCCATCTAGGTATTCTCAATGATCTCTTTCTATTGAGATTGCCAGTCGGTACTCTGGAGACAGTTCTAGAGATTCTCCCATCGTAACCTACGAGACTTGATTATCCTAACAATGTCTTGTGATGATTACAGGGTATGTAGGTCTTTTATTTTTTTAGCATCGCTTCTTACTACCTGTTCGGATTGTACTAATTAAGCTGATAGATTAAGGAGATTTAATTTAGAGAAAGTGTACCCGCATTTGTGTGGAGAAAGAATGGGTAACCATTTAGGAAAAACCACCATCAGTACACCCGACCAGGTTCGAATCATGATCTTTCCGTCATCGGCAGTCTAGTAATATTATGCGAGTGACGCCTTAGACCATGCGGCCACTGAAGCAGGTTAAATCTTTATTTACTGTACTTATTCAATTATAAGACACACATTTCTCCCCATCTAAACGTCCCTAAAAACAGGGTGCGTCTTATAATCGATGAGGTCTAATAATTGCAGTTCTATTTCGGCCACCGCTCTCAATGGCTCAGAAGATGAGATAACAAAGATAAAGAAGGCTCAGAATAATCAGAAGGAAGTGATGAATAATATACCTACTAATAAATAAGGTACCTGTAGTAAAAATATTTATTAAATAATGGGTATTTAACGGTTTTATTTTTATTTATTTTCTTAGAATCAGAACTTTTTTCCTGTTGGTGATACTGAAAAATGAAGGTACCTCTTACAAACAATGGTGTCTTGAAATCCAAGAAATACGATACAATAATATAACAATGTGTGATTATAATTGATGAAATGAATCGTTAAGAGGGATTAGCAAGCTGATTTTTGAGTTGTCAAGCTTTTTATTATTGAATTAGGGATGGATTGTGAAATCACAACCTGCTCCTTTATCACTGCTTCTTTAATGTCACATTCACAGCCTGTTCCTGACAGACGAAAGGAGCTGTTCCTTTTTGTCACTGGTTACTGGTCAGTTTGAAACGTTAAACCTATTACTGTATGCCCATTTGTTTTCTCCGAGATTCTTCTGTTTTCTCTTGCTCAAGACTGCGTCGTTACAATATTGTATGGTAGATGGCACCACAAAACAGCTATGTATTATAAGTGTTTATCAATGCTTGGAATTGCTCCTCGTATCTCTACTTTCTTTCACAGGCAGCACTGGAACAGGGTCCGGCGTAACCTTGCTCTTCATCTCTGTCACAGGCTGCACTGTAACAGGTCCAGAGCAACCTTGTTCCTTTATGCTCCAGAGATATTTTGGAGCAGTCGTACAGTAGAAAGGAAGTGGATACTTTGTATTCTTGTCACAGCGCTTAGATCAGGTCCGGCGCAACCTTACTTATCTATTATAGGCCTAGTTTAGAGTTGATTTGGGGAGTTGCAAATTAGTTTTTAGGAGGAAAGCTTTCATAGTTCACAACACTATTTCCACAATACAAGTACAGTATGTAATGTATTTGCACAATAAATTGTTACGTTGATGTTGAACATTGAAAGGACCCACTTGGTGATCAAATGATTCAAGGCAAGGTTCAGCAATCTACAGCTCCCTGACTGGTTTTATCTAGCCCACAAAAATTTAGAAAACAATTGTGTTCAATAAATTAGAATTAATAACTAATTGCTACATGAAAAATGTAAAGTTGAACTTTTTTTTTCAAATAGGTCCAACAATTATTATTTTTAAAACCCATATGGCCCGCGATATCAAAAAGGTTGCCGACCCCTAGTCTCTGGTGTTACTCTTGCAATAGACTAAACTGCCGATGATAGGGAGATTGGGGTTCGATCTCGGTTTGTTACAATGAGGGTGGTTTTTCGTAAATGTTTTCCACTCTAATTTCACACAAATATGGGTGCACTTCCTCTAAAATCAGCCATCCCTATCCCTAGCACATTAGCATAATTAGTGCATATGGCTATAAACCGAACAAAAATTAAAAAATTAGGCTGGATGTAGTTTTGTATATAGGGACTGTGAGAAAAAGGAGCAGGTAAAAGAAACAGGTCCAGTGGTGGAGCAATATCAGATTGCTCCTGCTCCACTAAAGGAGCAGTTTTTCCCATCCCTATATTGAATGCCATTATTCTATATCTTGTTGATGGTTTCCAATTCCTGGCTACCCCCTATAGTTACTACAGGCAACCCCCGCTTATTCGACAAGTTAGAGAAACCAGGAAATCGCCAAAATGTGGAACTCAATATTCTTTTAGATTGCAAATGCATTTTGGCCACTGAAAAATGTAAATAACATAAATAAGTAACTTTTGTACAAATATAAGAGACGAAATGCCCACAAGAGATGCACCGCAAACAACTTCTATAAACAAATTGAATGAAAAAATGGGGCCAGTTGATTCAGATAAAAATCAATATGTGGTCGGTGAAGCATGGAAGGTCATGGAAACATGATGAAATAGGTTGAAAAGGTGTACCATACATTGAATGTATGGATTCTAGTTATAATATAAAAGAGTCGAAAGAGCAGATTGTCAACAAGCTTGGGACGCCTGTATTGTTATGTGCTCTTTACTAAGATGAAATGTTCAATCATGTTATGCATGACTTAGCTACTGTGGTATCTAATGTAATATAAGAATTCAGTATAGTAAAGTAAAACAGTAAATTATGTTTTCCGATATCATCTTGTAAAGTGCCATTTCATAAGGGTGAGAGTTTAGGTTTTATTGTTAAATCAAGAACTTTGTTTTTATCATATATGCATTTAAATGACAAGTGCAAACAACTTTCAACTGTTGCTATTAAATAAAAGTCATTTTCTTTGTTGTGCACTCCTGTTTTGAATGGTACATACAATGAATCAAAGTGTTGCGCTGAAGAGGGATGTCAAACTCGTGACCTCGGGGCAGCATGTGGCCCGTGGACCTTTTGATGAACTATCATGCAATGCGATTCTTTTCTTCTTTTTATCAATGCCAAGGAAAACATTTTGATATTTGACATAACATGGCGAATTTTGGTATGTGAGGTTGGTGTACCAAATCTTTTTTATTTCTTTGAGGTGAAACAATTCCCTGAAATTGTTAAATTTGTGTGCCAAATATATATACAATCTTTAGCGGGACAGACATATGTATGATAAAAATTGTTTTCTCAGCTTAAATGAAAACAAATACCAGAGAGATGTAAAACACACATTTGTAAAAAGTTATAAAAATGAATTTAGTATAGGATTTAAAGCCAGGCATTAATGTAATTGTTGCAAACAGAAGGTTTCACATTTATGGTAAAAAAGTATAGGGTTAGTCTTGTTTTATATAGTGGCCCAACTCTCTTTATCTAAAAATGGCCCCCACAGTATTTTTCATGTTTAATGTGGCCCTTATGATAAAAAGAGTTTGATAAGCCCAGTGGAGAGAAGGATTTATACCAACAAGAGAAAACATTGTGTAAACTTGTAACCTTTTACTAGAGTTCAAATTGGCACTGAATGTATAAGAATGTGACTGGAAAGAATCCTTTATTTAATATTTTATGATAAAGATGTACAAATCTATTCTACTTTAAAAGACTAGACCTGCCAATCTGGCAAATTCACATATTTCAGTCGAACATTCAGAACTGAATTTTGACAGTTGGATGTTAAAGCTAATGACAAAATTTAACAAATTTTTGTTTATCAAATATAATGATTATGAACAAGAGTAATAATGACACAACATTTATTCAAATACATAAACTTTATTATTAGTTCAAGTAGTCATAAGTTCTGTAAATAACGAGCCTTTCTGATAAATCAAATTGCCAAGGTAAGTTATTAATGCATATAAAGTTCCTTGTTTTCCCACCCTCATTTAAAAGGCATTCAGTCTCAAAATATATCAAAACAGCAAAGTATTTTAGAGTAGCAATCAGTCAAAAGAGAAATTGTATACTAAAGTATCACTATAAGTGGGGTCAGCCTTGTGCATTGTAGTCTAAATACTTTTTAATAAGCAAAGGAAGGCAAAGAGCAATGAGATACTCCTTTCTAAACACTGCCAATGTGGCGAGAAACAAACAATGAATTCTGTGAAATCTCTTAATAGCATACACTTTGTAGGATTAAATAAACATACGCTATTTGAACAAATCGGTTTCAAAAAACTCTAGTTGCTTATACATATACCTCAGTTTTAGCTTATGTGGTGCTGACTGACAGCTCACAGCTGACTTCTGACGGCTTTGAAAAGCTACTATACCTAAATGTTGACTGTCAGAAGTCAGCTGTGAACTGTCAGTCAGCACCACATAAGCTAAAACTGAGGTATATATACACTGTTTCAATGATAAACATAAAAAGTAATCAAAACATGCTTTTATTCACAGGTGTTCAAGTTTCATTTGCTTTGGTTGGATTTTCATGTGGTATTATATTCAAAATATAAGTTAAAGCGATAAATGCCTTCATAAGCGAAGTAACGGCCATTTCCAATACAAAATTTAATATCACTGTAAATCAGGATAATTTGTTATATTTAACATTTGTTTAATTGGTCATCCTATATGTTCTATGGAAACACATTCCAAGCACTTGGGATTGTTAGTGGTATTTATTTCCAATGGAAATTTTCCCAATGCAAGATGTGAATGATGCAGGTGTGGGTCATCCCATGCCTATCGCATCCCCCTCAAGCCTGTGTGAGCTTGTGAGGGTGTCTAGCGAGAGCAACCACTACATTCTTCTGGTGGCTGTTTGATTATATCTTCAAGTCGCGTGCTTGCATCATAATATCATTGTGCGACCTAAAGTTTGTATTTATGAACGTGTGAGTTATTTCAAAACTGACAAATTGTATATGATTGCTTCAAGTATTTTGATGTGTGGTATATGAAACAGTTAATCTCAAGTGGGGAAAAACTGGACACACTGAAAAAACATGTCCTCACTAGTGGGTATGTTACAAAGACATATTTGGACGCAGGGGTCACTTGCTGCAGCAAAAGACAAAAACATAATTTTGAACATGAACTAGAGGGTGAAGAAATCCAAGATAAAAGAGACCGCCTTCAAAGCAATACTGTGATAATGGGTTTGAAAGCAATTATTCCTCTCCAAGAGCTAGGTCACACTACTGTATGCCAGTATCTGAAACTGTAAGTTTTATTTATATGCCCAGGCCCTAGTCTATAACGAGGTGTGTCTACCTAACTGTACAGCGAGAGCTTGTGAATTTGCACATTTCAAAACACAACACATTTTACTTGATTAAATATAAATCAGCATAAGCCAAAGGACAGACATTAGAAAGCCACGTTGATTTTTGTTGTTTGTGAATCAAATGTGGATTACATTTCTGCCACAAGTAGGTTGCCTCAGATCTATTTTCTCTCTTGTGGCAACAATGAGAAATTCATGTCTTTGTTTGGACATGCATTTGTATGTTATACATTGTTTGCCCTGAAAATTGGCATGTAACAGTGGAACGTTGTGTATAGATGGCGGTGAATTCAACCCAAGTTTTGTTAATGAATCCATCATGTTGTTTGCTGAGGATTATAGTTTTGAATTTTCTAGCGGGTATGTGCCAGACTTTGGGTATTTGCCTCAGGCACAGACTTTGAGGAGCCGCCACCTGGAGTCCTGCAGCGACGAGATTTAGGTGGAGAAACCCGAGAAGTTTAGATACATGCAAATCAACCTCGTTGCTGATGAAACATCAAATTGCAAGTTTTGGCCATTATCTTCCAGAAAATCACAGCAACTGCTGAAGAAGAAAAGCAAATGGCCACAAGCAGCTTTTTGGATAAGGCAGATTCATCGTCTGTCACTAAGGCTATCAATGAGCGTTTTCTTGGTTACAACATTCCAAAAGTGTTTCTGACTCTGATCCTTACAAGGGTGCTCACTTTCGAACCTTGAATACCATTGTTGGAGACCACTTTCTCCACTTCCAGTAGTGAGCAGAGAGAGTTAATTTGGCAGGGGACAACTTCATGAAAGAATTAAATCTGCTCATTATTAAAATTAAAATGGTGTTCCTTAAATCATGGAAAATAAAGGGGCCCTACAACACATTCATTGAAGAAACAACCATAATTTTAAAGCCAAAACTGTTCTCGAGTCTTGTCATTATGAAGTGGAATAGTTGGTTACACTCAGTGATGTATTTTAACGAGGATGCTGATGAATTGGTTTAATTTTTTGAGACATACGAGCCCAAAAATTCAACTGTCAACTTTATTTTAGGAAAGTTTGCTGACAGTGATGACACAGGAGTTTAAAGTGCAGTTGCGGTTTTGTGTACCTTAAATGTATGTAATTGATCGACACACACAACTAAGATATAAATATCTCTATGGGCACTTGTTGTAGAAGAACTTTATTAATTTGAGCGTCTGTCTGAAGCATCTCGGTGATAGTGTTTCCCCAATGAACATTAATTCTGCTTTGGATCAAGGTCAAGAACCTAGTTACCAAGAATAAACTGAAAAGTGAAGTGAAAGAGTATTGCCACAAAAGGTCAATGAAATTGACTACAAACATGCTGAACCGCCAAGATCACTCCTGCAACCTTTTTTATGAGGAAGCCATCACTCTCTTTAACCTTGCAATTGCAGGCCGGAACATTTGTGCAAGCAAATAGTCTGCTAGGCAGCAAAGCTAAACTAGTGGATACATTTAAAAAAGTGTATGACAATATTTGTTTTAAGTAGCTACATTTATTTCAAACCGCAGCTCTTCCAGCCCAAGTTAGGGACAGAGTAACTGTTGACCCGGTACTGTTAAATTTAGTCTTAATTGTTGTACTGTAAATTTGCTAAGTAATGCTTTTATTAAAATATAAATATGACAAACGCAATTTTTCCAAACCAAATCATTGATGCCATGAAATAGTGTCTACACTTATACACAATTTATTTTCTGTGCATACGCATGTAAAAATATAATCACTACACCGCATTGTATGCAGGATAATCATTGGTAACAAATAAATGCTGTACCACCCAAACATCTTAGAACTAAATAAATCTCACAAGTTTTCATTTAAAGATGTCTTCTCTTTGGCATATCGCTCTAAGCTGAATGCTTGAAACTTATTGATAGTTTTATTTTATTACACATGTTTTCATATAATTATACATATAAATAATAGTTTCTAGTAGTATATGGGATGGATGAAAAAAATTGTCTCACATTCAAATAAAAATTAAACTTTCTCAGGCTATACTTATAAATAAATTAATTGAAATAGCACTTTAATAAATACTATTTGTTGAAGGCTTGGATAATAAAGTGTTTAGCATTATATTCCTAAGTAGGCTGTTTACATGTTATGAGAGAAAAAAGCAAACTGAACTCAATAGTGGAGTTTATAGCTTAATTATAAGTTGTGACTAGAAAAGAAATTGAAACTGGTTTTCATGATCTAAAATTCAATATAAAAAAAAGCAAGAGTAAATTAAAAATGCATTGCAAACATTTATATCAATAAGTCATGTCTTAATGTAGTCGGAGTGGTGTAGCCAAAACAATAATCAGAGCCATATTAGGGGGGGTTATGGGGGCTCTCTAACCCCTAAAGTAGGCCTATTAATAATCATGTATTTTTGTATTACTTCTCAATAATTATGGTGTTTTATGAAATTCATAACGCCTACACCAATTAAGTTTGGAAAAAGACTTGAAATTACTTCAAGAGAAATTCAATGTTATAAACATCCGCTTTAGTGGCCACTCGGTGGCCGCATTGTTTAAGGCGCTAATTTAGCAATACATTATACTGCCAATAACGAGAAGATCGATTTTCTATCCCGGTCAGGTGTACTGAGGATGGTTTATCCTAAACAGTTTCCCACTCTCTTCACACTAATGTAGGTACACTTCTTCTTAATTCAACCTTCATATGTAACCCATTAGTGTAATTAGTACATAGGCGTCTAACCAGAATGGGTAGTAAGACATGGTGCTTGTTATAAACATTCCTTGTCAGTCTTTGTCGAGGAACTTCCCCCCAAGTAGAAACAGTCCTGGATTTAATTATTACAGAGAGTAATATAGTCTCATTAGACCATAGCAAATATCAACTCACAAACTTATCAAGACCAGCATTTTTAAATTTATAAAATGTGCGGAAAAGGAACAAAACTCAGAGGATGGCTTAAAACTTGAGAAAAGCAGAAGGCATACTTTCCAAAACTTGTATCTCTCGAAAGTTTGACCTTTATAATAAAATAAGAAATATTTACTATCAAGTGTTCAAAATAGAAAAAATGTATCTAATACTGTATAAATCAAACAAAATAATTTGTTTTAAAAATACTGAGAATTGGGTTAAATGTTATTTAATATTGCAGACTGGGTTATTCAACGTCACGGTATAAACAATCTTATATTTTACTAATATGCATTGCCAGTTTTTTATCAGTTTCAAATTTATTTCAATAAAATGAAATGTGAAAATAAGATAAACTATTGAAGTGTAACTAAAGCAAAATTTAGTTTTTAAATCAATATAGTAGTTGCAGTCACTTATACTACATAAGAAATAGTATGAAAAAGGTGAATTTCCACACACTTTTAGATGGAAAGATGATCCACCTGACCTTTCGAGCCAGAGACAAGCATACCAACAGTCCTAAGAGAAAACATCACTTCCAATAACCCAAGATTATTTTGCAGAAGTTCTTATTTTTTATAGATGGCTCAGTTCCACAAATTTTCAAATCTCAACCTTAAAAAACATGGTAAACATACTATATTCCCCACATTCATCATTTTCCCCCTTCAATTCTGATTTTGTTCATACTAATTTTTAAGTGTATGTAAAAATAGAAATAATAACTAAATGTAAACATTTTTCATCATAATGTATTCACTGTAACATTCTTACAAGTATTAAATCAATAGTCTAGGAACTTGTTCCTATGTTTGTAATGATTCAACAATATGAGGAATAATATCTCTAAAATAAATTACAATGTGTTTCAAAATTGGAACAGAACAAGTTGTTTTTTTAAAATTTCAAAGGTGATATTTTTGTGAATCCTTGAATCTTGAATATTCTTCAGGATATGAGGAATAATATTGGAAGTATTCAACCCTAATTTGTTTCTTGTTTTTAAAAGCACGAATGATATGGACCCATGTATGACTCATTTAAATAGTAATTACTGTACTTATGAAAGTGCATAGATTTACTTATTTGAGTTTTTGTTAAGGAAAATGTTATTCCACTTAGCTCTTCAATAGGTTTTATGATATCATGTAAATATATAAATGAATAATAAATATTTTATGGAAGTTTTTCGACGTATTAGTCAGCATTCTAAATCTACCAACAATTTTAGGCACACAGAAACTTTAACAATCAAAGCAAATCACAAATTAGGACAACTCAGTCAGAGGCACAGCCTTGTTAATGAAAATTGGCTCATGTATTCCCTCAGCAAAGATGACTTTAATATTGGTATTTTGTTTTGTTTTTAATGTTGCTTTTACAAGTGCTAAACACATTGTTAGTGCAGTGGCATACCCAGGGGAGGGAAAAGGGAGGCATTTGTACTCTCCCAAGATCAAAAATAATTTTAATAAAATGTTAAACCATGTGAAGTGCAGCTATATGAGAGAGTACTGAAGATATGTCTAATGCATAGGCTTTTTAAGACCAGGCTTATGACCTGATATTTGCTGTTCATGTTAAAATTGACCTTAAAATTCTTAAATATATTTGTTATATTATAAATACCCTTCAATCCCCCAAAGTAAATTTCTAGGTGTGCCACTGTTTTAGTGTCTGGGAGTGTGAGTAAAGTTAAGCTTGAATCACTCGTATTTTGCCGGCCTTTACCCAATTTGTGGAGATTAGATTTCAACCTTTGCCATGGTTTAAACAATCTTTTAGAGGGGGTTGGTCGATAATCCCCTCAACTATCATTGCCATGGTTGAGGGAAAATGTTTCAGTTAACGACTGCCCTGAATGGTCTGATGTGGTTAATATTGTGGGACAAATTATGTGGCTCAAATTGCAACAATTTTATAATTTAGACAATTCAAATCTTCGTGCAAGCACTTATTAGTAGATTATATATGTGCAACCCAAATGAAAACAATATATATTACAAAATAACTGATTGTGGTTCACAAACATTCCAGTGACGGTTATTGGCGGGAATGGTTGTTGACGTCAAACAGTGTTGTGTCGTCATCATCCTCCTCTGCTCCAAGAGGTGTCATTTCCATGTCTTCTCGACTCGCCAATATTCCGTACTTGCGCACCGTGGTTTTCTTGCGGCGCAGCCTGGTGTGACAATAGAACAATCGATAGCTTAATGAAGGCAGGTCACAATCACCACTTCAATACCCCAAGCACATTTTAGTTTTAAATATTTGACCTAAACAATGTTTAAGGGTTATGAACCACTACCTCATTTTGGAGTAAGAATGACATGTCTCCATGAGTTTATTTACAAATGATCCTGGGGAAACTGGGAACTATGCACAAATTTTTTACATAGGAAAAGACCTGGAGAAAATGTTTAAATTTGTATATCTTTAAGGAATATAAAGGCGAGGACCACTCTAAATAACTTCTAGGGCTGTACAAATTTTGAAAATTTTCTTGGAGAAGGCCAATCCAAATATCCTAGAGAAATTTTGTGTTTTGTTCAACACATCTTTTACAACAACAAAAAATCAGTATAATTTGTTAAAAGTCTTGTGTCTTTTTTTTAATAGGTTTTTTTTCTCCATGAAAACAGAATGCAGGAATTTTTATTCAAAAGTTCAAGTCGCCACTTGATTTAAAATGTTTTGTTTTAAATTATACTTTTAATTTGTAACTTCTTGGAATGTGTGAGTAATACCTTGTATAAATATGTAAGCGTATATGGTATAAGATAATTATTTACTCTATGGCATTGGGAACTTGAAGGTTCATTGCCGCACATACAAAAGTAGGCCTGCACCGCCTATCCCACTATCTGGAGCTAGTAAATGGTATCAAATAACTATAAAATTAAATATAAGAAAATATATTCCTAATAAACAAAAAGTATACATTAGTGAAGTGAGGTGAGAGTGAACAGTTTGAACCTAATTTTTGAAATTGCGTTTAAATAAATCTTAACCTTGGGAATAAATCTTATTCTAAACGTTTTCCTTCGGTTTCCAGCGGTGACTTAGGATCTACTTAACCTTTTTTTTCAGTTTCATAACTCAAAAATTAAAAGTTGTTTGGAAACAAAATGCTTATGAAACTAATTAGTCCAAAAAGGGATGAGGCTACTGGGGAGGGAGGTAGGTCACATAATGATTAGTTACATACCCTGATCTTATTGTTAAGATAATAAAGTCTCATAGATTTCAGTGGGCAGGACATGTAGCATGAATAGGGGTTTCTATGACCTTATTTAGTGTATTGACTGGTAAACCCAATGGGAAGAGATCATTGAGAAGACCTAGAGGCAGATAGTAAGATAACATTAGAATGGCCCTAAACAAAGGAAAAATGACGCCATGTGGCTGACTTAAATTAAAAATTGAAAGGAGGATGGAAGGGCAAGGCATACACACTTAGCTAGAAAAATGTAGGCCGCAAAAAGTTCACAATTAAAACATACTAAAACAATTATGTAATTTTCAGGGTAAATCAATCTTTTTCTTCAGCAGAAAATGAGAGCCATGGTGCCATTGTCCAGTCTGTTTTTTACTATCTTCTGCTAAAGAAGGGGACTGATGTACCCCAAAAATTACATAAATATGTTTTTAATGTGTTTTAATTGTGAACTTTGAGGCCTACAGTTTTCTGGTAAGTGTGTAGGGCTTGCCCTTCTATCCTCCTTTTAATATTAGAACGGACCTGAAAGAGATATGGTGTAGTGAATGGATAGAACTAGCTCATGATAGGGATCAGGTGTAATGAGGTGGACCGGATAGAACTAGTATAAGATGGGGATCAGGTGTAATGAGGTGGACCGGATAGAACTAGTATAAGATGGGGACAGGGTGTAAAATGGTGGACTGGATAGAACTAGCTCAAGAAAGGGATAGGGTGTAATGATGTGGACTGGATAAAACTAGCTCAAGAAAGGGATAGGGTGTAATGAGGTGGAATGGAAGATAGGGATCGGGTGTAATGAAGTGGACTGGATAAAACTAGTTTAAGATAGGAATAGGGTGTAATGAGGTGGGCCGGATAGAACTAGCTTAAAATAGGGACAGGGTGTAATGGTGTGGACTGGATAGAACTAGCTCAAGATAGGGATCAGGTGTAATGAGGTGTAATGGATAAAACTAGCTCAAGATAGGAATAGGGTGTAATGATGTGGACTGGATAGAACTAGTGATGGGCACAATCGAGTAATTCTAAGAACCAAGTAATTACTCGATTCTCTTTAAAAAGAATTGAGTAATCGAGTAAAATTACTAGAGTAATTTTTAGCAAATCATCTACTCAAATTGTCCCGTGGCAATCGGTTGGACAACATTACTCTGGAGTCTTGCAATGAAATTTGATACTAATAATAAGTCCATATTTTCAGTTTTCACGTTGCATGCAATCAATATGAAAGTATGTGTTTTAAGAAGTGTCTCACAAAAAAAAGTTCTTCGCCCTTTTTAATAAAATAAATTTTTCTTTATACGTTCATGTTAAAGAAATTAATAATAATTGTACCTTTTTAAAAGTGAAAACAATTTTTATTGTTTTTCTATTTTGTATATTACTATAATTAGTTTTAATTTATAAATAATCATATTTTACTATGAAGAAATTATAATTAAAATAATTAAGAAAGACAATATCTAGTTTCGTTATATGCATTGTGAAAATAAGACTGCCGAGGTGCAGAGTAAAAATAATTGAGTAACTTTCATCGAGTAATTTTAAAAAGAATCGGAAATGTGATACGCTTAGTTAGCATGCTTTTCGATCGTGTACCTTACATCTGAGAGTATTTTGTATTGAGAATGCATGTGCAACATTTAAACCATAAAGGGTCATTTTTGCATGACAGCAGAAATTGTCGATGAAAAATTAGCTCTAAGGGAATATACCTTTTAAATGGAAATAGCATGATAAACAGTCCAGCCAATAAGATCGATTCTTACTTATCTGGTAAGAAAAGAGAAAATAAAAGAATAACACGGTCCGACTAAAGTTACTCGAGTAATCCCGGAAGAATCGAGTACTCCCGATTGCACAACACAATCGAGTTACTCGATTATATTTACTCGATTGCGCCTATCACTAGAAAGAACTAGCTCATGATAGGGATCGGGTGTAATGGTGTGGACTGGATAGAACTAGCTCATGATAGGGATCGGGTGTAATGAAGTGGACTGGATAAAACTAGTTTAAGATAGGAATAGGGTGTAATGAAGTGGGCCAGATAGAACTAGCTTAAAATAGGGCAGGGTGTAAACCTGTGGACTGGATAGAACTAACTCAAGATAAGGATAGGTTGTAATGAGGTGGGCTGGATATAACTAGCTCAAGAAAGGGATAGGGTGTAATGATGTGGCCTGGATATAACTAGCTCAAGAAAGGGATAGGGTGTAATGAGGTGGACTGGATAGAATTAGATCAAGATAGGGATACCTTTGTAAGTAAGGCAATGAACTTTTGAGTTCCTAATGCCATAGAGTAAGTAATTAAGATCAAATTTAAAGTGATAATGTCACTCCATGCTGTGGGGTGAGTTTGAACACGCCTATTTTAGAGTATACACTTATAGTGAAACCTTTTAAAACCAATCATTTTCACACCCTTTCGAACAGATTTAAAACTATTCTCAAATGAATGTAGTGAGGTGAGATTGGTCACATAGAACCACTAGTCAATAATCTTGTGGTTACAAGTTTGTATTAATTTTTATTACATGAAATATATAGCTCATCATAATATGGTGAGAGAAGTATGTCAGACCCTGAATCATATATCATTATGGAGGTTGAAGACTTGGAGTGGTCACACACCTTTTCTGGATACTGTGCACCTCTATGATAACTCCACAATTTTTCCCCGGTAGTTGGAAAACATAGAGCAGTTCAAGTACATGGGAAGTTTGCTGACAAAAGATGCCTACTGCACCAAGGAAACTATATCTAGGATCACAATGGCTAATGAAGCTTTCAACAAGAAGAGGTTATTGCTGACGAGCAAGTTGAGTTTGAAACTCATTAAGTTCTACATATGGAGCAGAAACTTGGACTCTTAGGAAGATGGAAAAGAAATTCTTGGAGAACTTTGAAATGTGATGCTGGAGAAGACTAGAGAAGATCAGATGGACAGACAGGGTGACAAATAAAGAAGTCTTAAGGAGAGTGGGTGAGAAGAGAACCATTTTGTATGTGATTATTTGGTACAAAGCAAACAGGATTGTACACATCCTCAAGAAGAAGTGTCTTATGCATGATGCCATAAAAGGAAAGTTTGAGGTAAAGAGTATCTTAGGAAGGCTGATTCGCATATTGGATGACTTGAAAGAAAGAAAAAAAAATCTGGGAGCTGAAGGAGGAGACAGAGGACAGGGTGCTTTGGCGGTCAAGTTCACTGACAAAAAACAGAACACCTAATAATAATAAATTGTCTGTTACTGGACTCATCAGTTAAATATACTCCGAGGTGGTACATTACAAAAGCTTGTTTCTAAATCGACAACATATTTTGTCTGTCCAGTGGGTGAGAAAGATGTGTGATTTTGTGGCCAACCTCTTACCCAACACATCTTTGTGTATTTTTAACAAGCTTCTAAGGCTGGGGTTACATTGGAAATTAGTTTGTATGAAAAATTACTCATACGAATTCTTATGAACCCTCATGAAGTCATAAGAAGCAAACAACTCCACATATATAAAAGTATGTGTGTGGTTATAGTTCTTGCAACATTATTAAAAGCTTTCACAAAGCCTCCCAATTTTTCAACATGAAATAAATATTGTTTTTTCATCCATTTTTATAAGAAAAGTAGCAATGTCAATGTTCAAAATGGACTGTGAAGGACTAATAACATTGGTTGCATTTGAATAGAAGATCTCTATGGTATTGAATATTGATTGTGTCATTAGAGGATATTCAAAAATTGTTTAGTCATCACTCCTGAGTTCTTCATATGATCTGTTGAGTTCCTCGGTCTCATTCCCTGATGAAAAATAGCTGTACACACATTCACATTTCTTGTCCAACAGAGGAACCTTTAGCACAGGACTTTCCAAAAAGTAAAATTCAGACAACAGACCCATAGCACTTGGATGAAACAACATACTGAAGATTCTGTGAGTATCTGTACGTCGTCTTTGTATCCAAAGTAACACCTTGGTCTTAAAAAAAAAGTCATTTATATGAAAAACTATTCATAGGAATTCTTATACAATATAACCACCACATAACACATTCCTTCTCAGAGAAATTTTGTTTGAATCTTTAAGGTAGGATTCCCTCGGTGCATCTCGCATCTGTAGACGTGGGATGATGAGTAGATGCATGATACAGTGTTTCCCTAGCTGTGTCTCTTAGTCGCCAGTCGTGGGTAATTTTATGTGCAGTACAGATGATTCCTCAGTCATCAGAGTTTTTCAATTGTGTTTTATTTAATGTTCTGTGTTATTTTGTTGTTTTTGTAAATTTGAGGAATGCCAGGCCTCCACCGTGGTTCGAATTCCACGTTAAACTGTAGGTCCTCCATTTCATCTCACAATCACCTTACCATTACACATTAGCGTAGCTGTGTATAACCCAAAAGGGTAGTAAGACGCGGTGCTAATAATAATTTTGTTATTTTGGAAGTGTGTGGATAAAAATACTAGCTTGATCAACCAACTATATTCCTGAGATCTCTTTCCATGTGTTGTCCTTCACATTCTGGTTCCGGTACACTGGCAAAGATAATATTTCTTTTCCATCTCTTCCGTTAAATTTTCGTCCTCTTCTATAGAGAAATCTTGGACCATTTTCTAAACCAGCCCAATCAAACATAAAACTAAATACAGCTCTACTAAGACACGAGTTTGCTCAGTGATGCATCTGCATCCACATTGCTCTCGGAGCTGCTTTGAGAGCAGTGTGGACGCAGAAGCAATGTAAAAACGCTGGATGCGCACTTCGGTCACCAGTCACAGTCGCCTTGAAAGAATTGGCCACATAACAAACTGTCGCAGACATGAGATGTACCAAGAGATCCTACCTTTACACTTCCTACCATTGTTGTCGAGATAATTGAGGGTATTACCTTTGTCTGTACATTTTAAAACACTTTTGATGAGAGAATTTTCTTCGTTTCACTGTAGACTGGTTGCCCACCAGTTTCTTGATCTTATTCTCGTCATGGTTATTGTTTGGAGTACCTACCATAGGATAAGTAGTGTTTTTGTGCTGCTTTTCCCATGGGTAGCCCAATGAATAAAATTACATATTTTAGTGTGTTGTCATTGATTTGTTGTTCAGACAAATTCTTGTAGGTCCTAGTTCTTGGTTTCCTTTTATATAACCTACCCATTTTCTTCAGCTTTACACAATAAAGTTGCTTTATTATTAGTTGGACTGCCACTTTATAGTGATAGTCATAAACACCCTATCCCTGTCTTGAGCTAGTTCTATCCAGTCCACCTCATTACACCCTATCCCTTTCAGGTCCATTCTAATGTTATACTCTCATCTGCATCTAGGTCTTCCCATGGTCGCTTCCCATTGGGTTTACCAGTTAATATCCTGAGCACAGTTCTAGATTCTTCCATTTGCACTGCATGTCTTGCAGACTTAACTTATATCCAACTTATCCAACTCAGACATAAATATTAAACACCTTGAATTATTTTAAATTTTTTAGAAATATTTTAATTCTGAACCTAACTTTTTTTAGAATGACCTCAATACAACTCATATTAGAGTGTTTGTGTTTACAAAATAAAATTTTACTTTGAAACTAATATTTCGTAGGCTGTTGCTTTTTCTTTGAGTTGTATAAAACAAAAATTACCTGTGGCCAGTTATAAGAAGATAAGTATGAAAAAAAATTGTAGTTTCTAATTTATTATTTTGTGAAACAATCACATGTTCTATTATTATTATTTCTTTCAATTAGTCATGAAAAGACCAATTAGAGTACTAGCTCTATAGGGGCTTATAGTAATCCACAAGCATGAATTTAAGGGGGTCACATGCTCTCCACTTAGGTAGAACATTTGATTTTTTTAGACTAATGGAAGTGTAGGGTGAAGGCTGTGGCAGTGACCATTGAGATTGCGAGACCAATAAGATATTTATTTTGCATCTTATAGCTGTAGGTTGTGGGAGAGTAGGGGTGGGTAGTGGGCAATGGGCAAGGTAATTCGCAAGAAGAACCCGTGTTAAGGGAAAATATGCCTACCAGCGCAAGCAAATGTTTCTCCATTCAATATATCTGTGCCCCCCTCCCACCTTTTACAATTTCTAAATTATTATTATTATTTAGCACGGCGTCTTACTACCCGTTCGGGTTATACGCTTAAGTACTAATTACACTAATGGATTAGGAATTGGGAAGGTTGGATTTAGAGGAAGTGAACCCACATTTGCGTGGAGGGAGAGT